>JAKELI010000292.1:0-59896 GCA_021525025.1 Lactarius hengduanensis | reverse complement strand
CGTCCCGAAAGTCTGGCAGTTTCAGGTTGAAGTCGACAAGGAGGTCCAGCAGACCTTTGCTGCCCGGACCGATATGACTTGGCCGGAGTTCGAAGCCAAGGCATTGGAATGGTTCAAAGCTCGCGAAGATGTGCGTCTGGGGTATTGAGTCAGTGGGTGGGAATCGAAGTCGGGTGTCTCTCACCTGCCCATCGGACTGGAAAGTGGCCATTGCCAATGTGCAAGAAAAGGCGCTCGCGGCACGGACACGTGCAGTGACAATGGAGATAAGAGATGTGGTAAGTGGACACTCTGACAAGTGAAACGAGTAATTACTTTTCGGGGTTGCAGAGCACATTGAATCGACCAAAGGTACGCGGAAAAGGAAAAGGAAAGGGAAGGGGGAAACGATCCCACGACGACGACATACCCCCAGAGCCTACACCGGAAGCACAGAGCCACGATAACCACTCCTCAATTTGCAGAGACATCTGCTATGCAACGTACACAGCAAGTCTTCCAGGTTGCGTAAATATTGCTGGGTTGAGCCAGCAAGAGAGGGCGTAGAGGGGGGACACATTTTTATCGAGCAGTTGGAGATGACGCACTGGGCAAAACTCATTGTAAGCAGAACAAAACAGTAAATGCGACGAACAAAGACTTACTGATATCTAGGAGATCAAGAAAGCGACAAGGCACTTGCGACCAAATAGCCATATGATCGCCCACCTACAAAGAAACCAAAGGGCGCTCATGCAGCGCCAGAGGTTCACATCGCTGTCAACATCACACCCACATTGGGTGTGGGGGCGTTGCAGAACTCCTACATTGTGTCAGGGTCCCGGGTTACTCAGTCGGGGTCAAGCCCAGGTCCCTCGCAGGCTACTCAAGTCAGCGACATCGTTGTACATACCGGGGCGCCAGCACCCGCTCCCACGGAGAGCAGGTCGCCTTCCCCATCTTTACGATCCTAGAGGCAGACTCGCAGTTTCCGAGCTGCTACCGCTTAGTCGTAAATGAGGTCATGGGAGGGGCTTGTCAGCGGGTCCTGACGGTCACCAATATCCTAGATTTCAACCCTAGGTGGCTCTGCTGCCTAACAGCTTGCAATAGAGAAGAAGATGGGATTCTACACAGTAGAGGAGAGGAAGGGTGGCAAAAGGCTTGGATTCAACAGGGATACAACAAGACTAGAACGAGGAAATACAGAGTAAACTATGAGTCTTTAAGTACTGTTACAATAATCTCTTTTCTGTGGTTTTTCTATGTTTTTCCAGGGACACGTAAGTGTGAGACTAAATATAGCACTACTGGGTGAGCTGGCAGGAAATCCAGAACAGAAGCAAACAATGTGAAACACAGAAGCAGGACTCAAGATAATTCCAAGAGAAGAACAGAAATAGATATGAAACAATCGATGGCATGATCTGTGATCGTGACACATCAGCCTACACTTCGCTGTGATGAACAGCATACATAAAGGTGATACTCACAGTGGACTGGGAAGACTGTGGTGAGATATCAGGGTAGGCTGGAAGCAGCAACAGAGTGAATCAAGCAAGTGAAGCAGATGGTAGTCTGGCACACAACAGATGAGAATTGGTGTTTATACAGAGTAGAAGACACCTGGCACACAACAGATGAGAACTGGTGTGGTGCCAGAGCGTACAGGGTACACTACTTATACTCCTACAAAGAGTGACGCTAGTAACAGCAAGTCACAGTAAATACAAGGCGCATTGTTCTGTAGAATCTGTACACAGACAAAGGAGTGGACACAAGAAGAACAAGGCGTAGAGAACAAGAAGAGTCCAGACTATGATATCATAGTGACATCACAATAAGATAAGGAAACAAAGGGAAGTACATAGACGTAGTACAAGGATAATCCAGAGTGGTCCATGATGTCATGTACATGTGTGATGTCATAGATAAAAGAATACAAGAAGTCCGAGATTGTAAGATCAAAATAATCTAATCTATAAGTCCTGTATATCTAATTCAAAGCAGTCCATTATCTGCATGTCCTTTGAGCCGCTAAGTGCGCTCAGGCCACTTATCAACACGCTGGACCTGTTGCGGGATTGCCAGAAGCAAGAACGAGTCCCGTTGGTCTATGAAATACTCACCCTCATGGATATCGAAGAACTGGTGCCAGGTTTGACATACCTGGATAGCCACACTGACCTGTTCAACTTCAGATACAACAACGCGCTCGAGCTCTTGTGTGCTGGACGAGTCGCTCCTCTCAGGTTTTGGCCTCGGAACAGAAAATGCCCGCCGCGTCCATCGCTTCATACGAGACAGGTTCTTCAAGCCCCTCAGTTTGATGCACACTATGCCATCCGCCGAAGTTGCTGCTCTGACTGCCCCAACAACTCGACTTGAAGAGACTGTGCAGCACGATGATGGGGTCAAAGTGTTGGGGAAGTTCGGTTTGGTTCGGTTTGGGGCCATTTTGGCCAAACTGGAAACCAGACTGATTAGAATTTGCCCAAACTGAACCCAAACTGAACCAAACTGCTCCAAACTGCTCCAAACTGAACCAAACCATTCCAAACCGTTTCAAACCGATTAAGAATAAGCATTTAAAATGGTCTTTAATTGGTTCGGTCCAGTTCAGTTTGGTTCAAACTCGGTTCAAACCACTTAAGGAACCACTTAAGACCTTGGTTTGAGGCAAAAACAATTGATTTTGTTCAAATTCATCAGTTAAGACTTTGTTTCAAATTGTTTGAGACCAAAAACCATTGATTTTGGTTCAAATTTGGTTTAAATTCAGTTTGGTTTGGTTCAAACTCAGTTTGAACCAAACCAAACCACTTATTGAGCACTTATAAAATATTTATTAATATTTTCTTAATCAGTTCAGTTCAGTTTGAACCGGGTTTGGGACCCCCAAACCGGAAACCAAACCATTCGGTTTGAGCCAGGAATCTCCAAACCCAAACCATTTAAACGGTTTGGGTTTGGTTCAAACCCGGTTTGGGTCGGTCTGAGACCAAACTTCCCCAACACTAGGTCAAAGGCAAGGCTATGGCAGAGGAAACAGAGATATGGCTTACCATCCAGGTGATGAGATTGAGGAGGAGGGGTGCGCGACATTGAGGAGGACGAGATTGAGGAGGATGGATTCGAGGAGGAGGAGATCGATGAGCTTGAGGCGGACGAGCTTGAGGTGGACGAGCTTGAGGTGGACGAAGGGAGTGACATAGAAATCGTGACCATGGTGTGATTGTCATTTGTCAGCTGGCTGCTGAAAGCGCTGTGAACGCGCAAGATACCCCCAAAAATTATAGTTTATCCACGCCCATATGACCATTCAATATATTTACGTGCACACACGGAGAACTAGAATATCAAGCACATACATCGTACCCGCAGTGGGCATACCAACCCTGTGCATTTTCCGCGTAACCGACTGAACCACCTCCCATAACGCGTTGTACACTGTGCCGTTCTTGGACTCCAAATCTTGGTTCACTTGATCACGATGTGTGTGCAGCCATGCCTTGATGGTCGAGAAGGCGAGTTCGATAGGGTTGATGTTGCGTTAGGCCCGTCCTAACGATGCTCAACTTGAGCGGTGACAGAGTGGCCTGATGTAAGAAGGGTGACTTAGTGAATATTAGTGTTTCGGCAGCTCCGGCTAATTTGCGGCTAAAGCCGAAGCCATAGCCGGCGGCAATCTGCGCCGAGCCAAGCTGCATATGACCAAGCTGACATTTTTAGCCGACTCTGATTGAGCCGGCTACTTCCGGCTGACCTCACCGAGGCCGGCTACAGCCGCCTTTTTCTTTCGACTCGACACTCTAACGAGTGTAACGACTCACTTCATCTCCCTCGCCGTCGCCATTGGAACTTGCCAAGCCTCCCACTCACAGACCCATTCGCATCTTCTTACAACCACTTCAGGTCGGAGCAGACCACCGGCGACGCGCTGGAAGTTATCCAGCTAGCCGCAGCTTCATCAAGGAGTTAGACGGCGATCACATGGTGAGTCTTTTTGTTGCCTCTCAGTGCGACCTGGGTTCTATCCGCATATGTAACTTACCCACGAATCATACTCTTCGCTTGCTCGTATAACTAACGTCCACGTGTATACAGATACGTGGCCTCGTTCCCACCGAAGATCACCTATCCGTCCTGGCCGATGTCATGGACGGCGTTCACATGGTGAGCCTTTTTTTTGTTGTTGTCTCTCAGTGCGACCTCCCTGTGCACTGGGGGAAAGAATATCTTTCCCCCAGGGTTCTATCCGCATATGTATCACGAATCATACTCTTCGCTTGCTCGTATAACTAACGTCCACGTGTATACAGATACGTGGCCTCGTTCCCACGAAGATCACCTATCCGTCCTGGCCGATGTCACGGACGGCGTTCAACAGCCCTTCCACTCTTTTCACGAGAAGACCGTCGCCCTTGGTTGGAACTTCAACGACTGTGGTTTTATTGAGAGAGACCGCGTCGTGTTTATTGACTGCCACTTCGTCGTTGTTGAGCTCGTACCCCTCGATCACCGTATGTCCACCTACCGTTTCCGATTTGGAATGCTGACTGGCCCCATCCTAGCTTCCGCGAACTTGAGACAGAACGCCCGACTTCGCTCGTCGTGCCACGTCGTGCCACGCTCTCTTTCCCTTGTGCTTCTCACCCTCGAAAATTGCAGATCATGTTGTTATTGTCACCACGTCGCTGGCTTCATTGGCTCCGCCCTCCTCTCCGCACCAAAGACAGACATAATTCACAACTGCCATCAAACGCCTCCCAACGTGCCTGTTACATCACTCGTACAGTAGTTGGCTGGGGAGGATAATTGTATGGGAATGATGCCTGGCTCTAAGTGGATATATCGACATCTTGTAAAATAATGTTTGAGCGAATGCCTAAGCAGGTGACCTCACAGATAGATTGAAGGAAGAGCACTATGATAAGTCGTAGAAGTTTTGCGAATATGCCTTGTAAAAGCTCGGTAAAATCGAGCCGTCCTGACTTATAGAGCTACCTACCACGACTAGAATGCGTGGCAAGCGAAATGTAAGTCCCAGACCCCGGATTGGACCCATGCGTGCCTATGGAGTTCAAAATTAACGCGACTTCGACTAGAACTCGACTGTAAGACGTACACGGGACTTAATCTGCCAGCACCCCTCCATCAGCACCCCCCTTCCTGAGCGTAATTTATCAGCACTCACCCCCCTTCACGAAGCGTGCAAGTGTGCCTGATCTAATGATAGCCTCTCACATTTAAAGTCCTCGTCTCGCTCTTTTTTCTCCCTGTCTACCCTCACTCATGGCGCGACACTCATCTAGCAAGGCAACATCGTCCACTGAGCCGTCGTTGGCGGCCGCACCTGAGGCTGTGGGTAATCAACAACCCAATGCCAGTTCTCGCGGGTCAACTAAACGTATTACTCGAAGCCGGCCGGTGAGTTCTCGAGCTCTCTCCACACCCTGAGACTTACTAATCAAACTAGGCCGCCACTACCCAACTCGACCCGATCTCCAGTGGCGAAGAATTCAGCTTGCAAGGTGTAGAAGACGAGGATGATATACCTGACGGTCCTGACCCATCTAGCCCTTCTCTTGCACCTGCGCTATCTCCCACTCCCCCTCGACCGGCCGCTAATCCAACCTCCAAAGCCCTCGATCTCGCCCACTTTTTTATCGAAATCAAAGCTACCAAGGACAGCGAGAAGGCGCAGAAAGCCTGCAAGTTGTGCGTGTGAGTACCGCCTCTCTGATCGCAACAGCGTCTCCTAATAAACCGACAGCGAGACATATGGCGATGACAGGCAGAAGGTCTCCAGGAGCGTGCCGAACTATTTTTACGCAAAAAACACTGGGAACACTAACCTCCGCCGCCACCTCATCAACCACCACCATGAAGACTACGACGCGGCGGTTATCAAGTACAATTGGAAGTACAAACTATCGACCCATTCTGACGGTGCGTCCCTTCACAAGGACGGCCGTAGTATACGCAACCAGGCAATTCCGCCGTTCTCTCCGCGGCCGTTCCTAGAGCACCTTGTTCGCTTCGTCGTTGTGGGCGATCAGGTGAGTCTCGATCACCTCCCACCTACGCTCTCACATGCCATGCACACGTCTTTCAGTCGGTCCGCGTCGTCGAAACTCCCGAGTTTCGGCAGCTATGTATGGTCCTTCGCGAGACACTCGTTGAGGCGGACATCCCTGGCCGCGATAAGATGAGAGAAGCCATCATCAATCAGTGGCGGAGGTCGTTCGGAGACTTGAAGTCGCAACTCGCTGTAGTTTGACCGATATGTTCTCCCTACCTATAACTAACATTTAGCCAATAGTGTTCTTGCGGACGGATTAGTTTTACTGCTGATATCTGGTCGAACGCAAATTTGGCGTCATACTTAGCGGTGACTTGCCATTGGATCGCCCTCGACAAATCGACTGGACGTTTGGCACTTAAAGCTGGGCTAATCGGATTCCATCGTCTCAAGAACAAACACACAGGCGCCAACATCGCAAGGACCATTCGCTATCTCCTTGATCGGGCCGACGTTACGCTCAATGTAAGGAATCTTTATTTCTATTTGATCAGATGTCTAACCCATTTTTTAGATCGGCCACTTCACACTCGACAACGCCGAAAGCAACGCCGTGGCCATGAAGCACCTGCAAAACTCAGCTCGCCGAACGCAGCAGCGGAGAGCAGCCGTAAAAATTGACTTCCATCATCTAAATAATCGCGTCCGATGTTACGCTCATATCGTTAATCTCTGCCGCCGTTCGTATCATAGCGTCTGTCTCTGGTCTAGTTCGGCATATGCTTCAACTCACAACGACCCTGGCGATGACTCCGACGCAGCAAATCAACGACGGCAATGGTGATGTCGATGACTTAGAACTACCTGACTGCTTCGACCACAGTGGTAATGCCCGACTCAAAGCTTGGTTTGCGGGCATCAAGCGCAACCCCTTAAAGCGTGCTCGAAATCTCGTTCGTCTCCTGCGCTCTTCGGACAATCGCAAACTGGAATTTCGCAATACCATCAAAGAGGGGAATGCGCGTGGTTGGTTCACCCAGAAGAAACCCGACGGCACCCAGGTGAACCGGTCCTCGTCCCAGAGGTGGAATTTCTGAGAGATGTGAAAAAACGAGATGGGATTCAGTGTATCACATGCTCCATCGTCTCAGGGTTCTTCGACCCGGTTCGTTTGTCTCACCTTCTGGCCAGTAGAGATTAACTGTCTTAAAACTAGGCTATCGTCCGTTTTTTTGCAACTGAATTGACTGAACACTCTCGTTTTTGCGTTGTCGGATTTGGACTGGGAAATCCTGGAAGGATTGGAGACTGTTTTGCGGGTAAGTCAGCCAGCTGCTTGCTCAGGACGTCGCTCACGGTACCAAAAGGTCCCTCATAGATGTCAACAGAGCATGTCCTATGAATTGATGCCGGTCTTATCGCACGCCATCTCGAGTTTTGAGAAAACTCATGGCCGAATGGGAGAATATCGGCGAACAACATCAGAATCCTCCGGGCCTGGGACTGAAATCGGTCTGGAATGGGCAAATGAAATATTATATTCGAATGGATGATATGGAAGCTTACGTCGTCGCCATGTGTGAGTCGAGTCCCAATCAACTATTACCCCTCCCGACGCTGACCTTACATTTACTCCAGTCCTCAATCCCTCCATGCGCTTATCGTGGATCGAAGTCAGTGGGAGGATTATATCCAACGCGCAAGGGCTAACCATTTTGAAACTCGTAAGTACAATTATATACCTGCTATCTCAACCCGTCAACCCACTGCAGATGCACCGGTACCGTGACCAGAGGCTATCGGCGGATGCAACCGCAACGCTCCCTGCGCAACCTGCACCACGTCCTACAGATGAACCGTCCTCAACACCTTCAATCGAAAACTCGTTTACAACAAGACGACTTCATTTCAAGCGTCCACCGTGGATGCCGAATTCCGGAAATATGTTTTGGCTGGGACCTCTTACGAGAGACCGACATCCTGCAGTTCTGGGAGGTGCGTCTCTTATATTTTGAACATTGCTACTAACTTACTCTCTGGAAGGCCAGGACGGAGTTCCCGACAGCACTGTGCAATGTCCAATGGACTTACCTCTCCCATCCAAGCAACGGTCCGTTCCTTGTGACCCGTGGTGTTCTCGTCAGCAAGGAGAGCAGGACGGACACCGCCTGAAGCGAAACCGGATATCAGCCACTAGTTCTGATGGGATCTCCAACTGCTCAAACTTCGCGCTCAGAAAACAGTCCCTCGACTTCACAAACGGCGTGGTCAAACGTCAGAACTCATCTATGAGTGGGGGGCTGGCGAAGAACCACTTGCCAATACCTCGGCTCTCTCTTTAGTGCGGGCGACGCGATGCATTATAATGGATAACTGTTGTACGAATTTAGTACATTTGATGACGAATTAGCTATGTTATCTCCTTAACTCCTCGGAACCCTCGGCGGGCGGAACGAATACAGTTGGACCAGTACAGAATATTCTACCCATCGGAGGCTGACATTGGAGTTGTTGATGCCCCTTGTTCTTGATGTGAATGTGTACCTGATTCCCTTACCCTTGTTTTCGCACTCGATGTTGATGACCATGCGCAACTCGAAACCGCGACAAATTCGTGAGAAACGAGTTCCCCAGCTAGATTTTGTACGTGTCGGTGGCCGGGTTCAGAGTTGGAAAGTTGCTTGGTTCCGGCGGTTCTGGTGGGCCCAACCCTGACTCAAGTTTGACACGCTATTCTGACCTCCGTAGGGAGCGTCTATCTGGGGAAGGATATCAAGACAGGAGCTGAAATTGCTCTGAAGATAGGGCCCGCAGACCACTCACTGTCGAGGCTTAGTCACAAATATAACGTGTATACAGCACTTACTGGCTGCACGGGTATCTCTCCGGTACACTGGTATGGGAAGGAAGGCACACGCGAAGTTATCGTCCTGGAGTATCTTGGAACCTCGCTGGGTGATTTGGTGAGCAAACAACAGGTCGACCACGGCAATATATTCTTATACGCCCCCCCAAATGGTGTGTTTGTTGTATTCAACGTGCACACCAAAAATGATCCGCTGAACTTACTTACTCTTGCATGTCCAGCTCTCGGCAGTCGCGTCACTACATACCCAGCACTACATCCAGTGTGACATCAAGCCCGGAAATTTCATGGTCCGAGCTGACGATCTTCATCCTACTGTCTTCCTCATCGACTTCGGTTTGGCACGGCAATTCCGCAATCCCGCAACATGTTTACACATCCCATACTCCCCAGATCAATCGGTAGTCGGCACTCTTCCGTTCACGTCCGTAAATGGCCAGCAAGGCCATGCCCAATCACGTCGAGATGACCTGGAGTCTCTCGCCTATACAATTATTGTTCGGCACACGGTGACTTACCTTGGACAACAATTTCTGCCTCCTGTGATCGGAAGGCAGTCCTCCAGAAAAAAAGTCAGTCACGGCAGAAGAGCTGTGCGAAGGCCTACCCACTCCCTTCCGCAAATTCGTCGCCTATGTCCGTTCACTTGACTTCGACACGCAACCAGACTATCAATACCTTCATTCTATTCTCTCGCAGTGCTCGGGGGGCGGGACTGACCACCCCGGCAAAGCGCTTACCCTCGCCCACTCGCTTCCCTGTCATAGACTGTACTCCCGTTTTCAGTGATCGAGTGTAAGCAAACATTAATAACGCGTAACCCAGTACTGACTACAGCCATTTAGTCTTTGCTCCTCAACTCGCACGAAGATTCTACCGTCAGACGGTAAGATATTTCACCCGCCCACTCTCGCAAGAACACCTAGGAAATAGATACCGATATGGCGGTACTTCATTCGGTGTGTAGTATTGGTGTAGACTATTTCTGTTGTAGTCTGGTGTCAGGACTACGCTCTGTAGTCGTGTTTTGTCTGACCAATGTTATCATTGTCGTTGCGTGTAATGCACTCTTAGAAATACCCTTCGGTTGTGAGTAGCTCGCACTTGGCTGGTTTTTGTAATGTGAGCAATGCGTGCTTTTGCTTTGCAAGCTCAGCACTACAGCGCTCATCTTTCGTGCGTGCTGCAGGTTCCACTTCTTTACGTCCACAGGCCATTTACTCCCCGACCTTTTCGCGTTTACATAACTGACCATGAGTACAACACGAGTCGCCTCTCAACTTTTCATGCGACTTCAACGAAAGGGGCTCTCTTCGTTCGACCCCTCCTCTCCCCCAATTGGTGCGCACACATATACTCATAGTCTCATACTCACACCTCACGTTCCTACAACTCTCTTTCGTAAATACCCTCATCTTCTCCAGAAAAGGGCACACTCGAAATACTCATCCAGACACATTTCGCATCTTCTTACAACCACTTCAGGTCGGGACAGACCACCGGCGATGCGCCGGAAGTTCATCAGCTGCAGCTTTGCTTCCGTCATCAAGGAGTTGGATGGCGATCACATGGTGAGTCCTTTTTGGTTGTTGCCTCTCAGTGCGACCTCCCTGTGCACTGGGGGAAAGAATATCTTTCCCCCAGTGTGCAGGGTTCTATCCGCATATGTACCACGAATCATACTCTTCGCTTGCTCGTATAACTAACGTCCACGTGTATACAGATACGTGGCCTCGTTCCCACCAAAGATCACCTATCCGTCCTGGCCGATGTCATGGATGGCGTTCACATGGTGAGTCTTTTTTTGTTGTTGTCTCTCAGTGCGACCTCCCTGTGCACTGGGGGAAAGAATATCTTTCCCCCAGTGTGCAGGGTTCTATCCGCATATGTATCACGAATCATACTCTTCACTTGCTCATATAACTAACGTCCACGTGTATACAGATACGTGGCCTCGTTCCCA
The DNA here is from genome assembly GCA_021525025.1 of Lactarius hengduanensis. Lineage (NCBI taxonomy): Eukaryota > Fungi > Basidiomycota > Agaricomycetes > Russulales > Russulaceae > Lactarius > Lactarius hengduanensis. Next base: position 49,063 of record JAKELI010000292.1, on the reverse strand, counting down.
CCAAAGATCACCTATCCATCCCGGCCGATGTCATGGATGGCGTTCACATGGTGAGCCTTTTTTTTTGGTTGTCTCTCAGTGCGACTGTTACGCTCCACCGGGCGTACTTCCTATATTCGGCGATAGGGCTACTCGTGGACCAAACGATCACAGCGGATGTCGAACTCGGATACTCGGCGTTGCACGACTCGGGTTGAAAGTCGTATAAGGGCGGCCCACAAGGTAAGAGAGGCAGCGAATGCAATGAAGCGGAGTATGGGCAGCGCGTCGGTATAAGACGGCAGTGAGAGGAAAGGAAAGGAAAGAAGGGATATGGCGCTTTACAGACAGCCAACAGCTAAGAACAGGATGGGTAGAACAACCAAAGTCTATTCAGCGTACAACCAGCAGACAGCTAGAAGTAGCAAGGCGTTTGGGTGGTATAGTCCAAGAAGTTAAGCTTAGGTCTTCAGCGACCATAAGCCCAGCACTATATACTACAGCAAGGAGGTTTGAACCCCAGCTTGCAACTCCGGAACCCTAATATACGGGTCCTAGGGATGAGTCACAACGAGTCAGAGATAAGAGTCAGCCAATGGCATAAGGCACTCATGGCACGAGTCAGCGATAAGGGAACACGAGGCATACAGCCATCAGAATCAAGGCACAATCGATACAGGCACGTACGAGTCATCAAATACGAGGCGTTCTAGAGCGGTCCAGGCACAAGCTCATCTGGAACCTTCTGGTGCGGGTCTAGCCAGGTCACGTGCCAGGGTCACATGACGGGCGTTTATGAGAGATCACGTGATCTACTCCCAAGGCTTCTGAGCGCTTCCAGGGTGGTAGTAACAGTCACGTGACTCAGCTTTGGTTACTTGGGCACTCTCAGCCACAAGCCTCATAACTTGAGTTTCCTCCTCGGCAATATCCGAGGGATTTCTTCGTGTTGCGGTATTCTTCGGGGTCTTGGCGGGTGATCGGGGGATGGTCGGATGCGAAACCGTAACAGCGACCTCCCTGTGCACTGGGGGAAAGAATATCTTTCCCCCAGGGTTCTATTCGCATATGTATCACGAATTGTACTCTTCGCTTGCTCGTATAACTAACGTCCACGTGTATACAGATACTTGGCCTCGTTCCCACCGAGGATCACCTATCCGTCCTGGCCGATGTCACGGACGGCGTTCAACAGCCCTTCCACTCTTTTCACGAGAAGACCATCGCCCTTGGTTGGAACTTCAACGACTGTGGTTTTATTGAGAGAGACCGCGTCGTGTTTATTGACTGCCACTTCGTCGTTGTTGAGCTCGTACCCCTCGATCACCGTATGTCCACCTACCGTTTCCGATTTGGAATGCTGACTGGCCCCATCCTAGCTTCTGCGAACTTGAGACGAGAACGCCCGACTTCGCTCGTCGTGCCACGCTCTCTTTCCCTTGTGCTTCTCACCCTCGAAAATTGCAGATCATGTTTGTTATTGTCACCATGTCGCTGGCCTCATTGGCTCCGCCCTCCTCTCCGGGTCACACCCCACGCACGGACGATCATCGAGCAGCACATTTTCCCCTCTACTTACTCCCACTCTACCCAAGTTTACTTCGCCACGGTATTTATACAATGTAATAGCCTAGAACAGTATATACAGACAATGAGAAAAATAAATAATACGCTTGAGTACTGGATCGAAACGATCGAAACTGCTGAGTAGTGTGATAAAAAATATAGCTGCCTAAGAATTCGGGCTGAGTCCCGCGTTATGACAGAATTGTCGAGACCACAGAAAATAGCCAGCTCGAGCCAGCTTCGAGCTGGAGCCACTATTGAGCCGGCGTTTCGACCAGCTTAGCTCAGCGCGGCTCGGTAAGAGCAATGCCTAAGCTAAGCTCAGTCCGGGAATCAAACCGGGCCGGCGTCTCGCAGCTCGGCTCCGGCTCGGCCCGGCTATACGGGCTGCCGAAACACTAGTAGCGCGTGCAGCTCGGGGCTGCGTCGGGGAGGCGTGGTCGTGGTCGGTCGTTGTTGATGTTGATAGATAGCAAGATAGCACAGCACGTTGATAGTGCACGTGCAGCGAACAAACCGGCAGTACCCGGGCCATTCGTTACTCACGCGTACTCGCGCTTTAGGGAACTGTGACTTAGCTGTGACGGCTGAGTGCCTTTTACCAACGACGACATCAACGACGACATCAAGACTTCGCCGATGAGCCGATCAAGCCACCAACCGACACCGCCACCGCCCGACCACTGGCACCTCAAGTCTGATCTCGCCTGGGCCGCAAAGGCGAGGTGCGATGCGCACCGCCTCCAACCCGACAACGGCGACGGCGAGGCGAAGACCGAGGCAACACCGAACAACAACGACCACGACCACCACCACCACCACGATCACCACCACCACGACCACCACCACGACAGTGACGACGGCGACACAAGCCACATGGCACACAATGCAACACACAGCACACGACGCAACACACGACACACGATGCAACACACGACACACACGACGCGACGCACGACGGGCGGCCGAGGACCAGATGTGACGATAACAGTAACGCGACGATGGCGGTGGGGGGGGACTTGGATCGGCGTTATTAGAAGTAGTTAGTACATTGTGTAGTAGTTACATTTCGCTATGATCATACTGTACCAATTACACGCGGCCGCTGCGGGCTGCGTCGCCTGGTGCCCCGGTTGAAACCGGTCAAAACCGACTACAACTGACTGCAACCAGGTTGGGTTACAACTGGTTGAGAGGGATTGAAAATAATGAAGCAACCGGTAAAAACCGGTTGGCCGCAGTTGCAGTTGCAGTTGCAAAATTCAGGCCGGAGGACCAACTGGTTGAGGTCCGGTTGCTGCCAAATTGGGCAAAAAACCGGACCCAACCGGACTTTCAAACTCTACTCCTTCACGTCGGATTATGCCAAGAGGCATCGACCGGACCTCCCCCCAGAAGCGTCAGCCTGCCCATGTGGCTACCCGGACCGATCTTTTCTCCATCTCATTTATGAATGCCCGCGCTATGACCAAGCGAGGGAGCAATACATCACCCAACTGAGCGTCGGTGTCACGATCACGTGACATTCCAGATTTCTTAGACTCGTTTCTGGACTCATACTGATTTCTGATTTGATTGCAGATTACAGATTGTGTTATATCTAGAGATCAGGTTATCTGATCTTTCTACTGTATTGTTCTATGTTTCGTCCTTGCTTCTTCTGTGTTCTAGAAACTTCTGACAAAAGATGTTCTGCTGGCATACAGCTTATGTAACCCTTCTCTACTGTAGTATTTAGTCTGCTATAGTTTAACTTGTATCCCTTGTTCTAGTCTTGTTTCATATAGACTCCTGCCCTTTGCATTTCCTCTCCTTTGCCTTGCAAAGTTCCATTCTCCAAGCTGTGAGCCAGCAGTTGTCTTGAACCCTTGTCCCCTCTGCTTGACTGCAGAGTCCTTGTCTTGTCCACCGCTCTCGCGCTTAGTCAGTGACTCGGCCTGACATCCCGCCCTTACGACAAAGTGGTAGCAGCTTATCTGCGAGCCCACCGCTTGATCGTAAAAGTCGGATACACGGTGCCTACCGACTTTTTCACTGGAGGGGAGTTCTATGACCCCTACAACTTCTTGGTGTTCCTGCAGAAGACCGGAGCAGCCTCAAGACCTGAGACAGGGCCCTTATCGGCACCGTTTGACCCTGGATGATCGCGGTCAGCCCAATCAACTCCCCACTAACCCACTGTTTAAACAGGCCCTGACAGTGTCCCAGACGGATCATTCCTGGGCCGTCTTTGTGCGTGTTCACTATCCTTTACCTGTGAAATTTATGCACCAATCGTGTCTTTGTCCGGCTTCCTCTGTGTAGGTGCCCCTCTAGTCTGAGTTAATTTTCTCAGCCTATTTACCTTTCGCCTGGCGCATGCGTTCTATATGTGTCTACCCTCATCCACTTTCTCTCGTAACTACGACCAAAGACCAGCTTTGTACTTTGTACTGCTCCGGAATACAAATTTTTCAAAAAAAAAAAAAAAAAAAAAGGGCATGGACGACATCCACTACTGGTTTGAGGTGGTCAATCAACTTGCGATTTCCGTCGCGGTAGTCCTTGAAATCATCTGCCTTGCTTTCAAGAAGCTCAAGAACATCTTCAGGGGAATGACAATTTTGGAGGATGTTGGCAAAGGGATGTCTGGCGGGGTCTATTCCAACCCTGTCAGCATAGTCGGTGAGAGCAATATCAATGATCGATTTAAAAGGCGTAGATGGCATTTGGGTACAGTTTCTTGAGGGATATAGCGACGGTACCAGGGGGAGGGAAGACAGTTTCGGGCATGGGCGCACCAGATTCAGAACATGCGTATTTTGAAAACGGCCTCAAAGGCATCCTGGCATTATTATGTAATATTGTGACCGCAAATTAGGATGAAATTCATCCTATAAGTCATCCTATGTAAGGCCTAAACGACATCTTTCATAGGATGAATATCAGTACGCCGCGCGTGATTATCAGCATCAAGTAGGATGATGAAATTAGGAGTAAAATCATTCTATATTTGTACAAAATCAACCTATCCAAAAATGACACACCGTATGCCAATTTTAGGATGAAAATCAGTAGCAATCATTGGATGAAAATCAGTAGCAATTATTGGATGAAAATCAGTATTTATTTCGACTGAAAATCAGTCTTGTTCATTGGATGATTTTCAGCACTCCTTTTTAGGTTGATCCGATAAAATAAATTTCTATTTTCACTAAACTAATACACATAAAATTACTACACGCCATCGCCATCATCGCCGGCCTCGCCGGTGTCACCGTCGTTCCTGCCTCTGTGCTGTTCCCGCCGCTGCATCACCATCGTTCCTGCCTCTGTGCTGTTCCTGCCGCGTCACCGTCGTCGTTGGTGTCGTAGCGGTGGGGGTTGTGCACCGTGCGGCGGTGGCGTTGCGACGGCTCTTGCGCGCTGTGAGGGGTGGTGGTGGCGGCGAACTCGTGCATGGCGATGGGTTGGAGGCGGCGGCCACGGGCTGTGTACTGGAAAGTGGAGGCGGAGGCGGCCACGGGGACTTAGGTCAGTAGCACAAAAACAAAAAAACAAAAGAAAACGTATCTTTACAGGGCCGAAGCCCAGCAGCGGCGGGGGGTGTGACGGTGGCGTTGCGGCGGCTCTTGCGCGCTGTAAGGGGTGGTGGTGGCGGCGAACTTGTGCGTGGCGATGGGTTGGAGGCGGCGGCCACGGGTTGTGTGCTAGAAAGTGGGGGCGGAGGCGGCCATGGGGACTTAGGTCTGTAGCACAAAAACAGAAAACAAAAGAAAATGTATCTTTAAGGGGCCGAAGCCCAGCAGCGGCGGGGGGTGTGGGGGCCAAGGGACAGGGCGTGGTGGTGTGGTGGATTGCGTGCCCGCAATGTTATCCCTGGAGTAGAGGGGGTGGCCGGTGTGCAAAGGCAACACCTGGAAGAGGACCATTAGAAGATTAGTTAGAAGGAAAAAAAACAAAAAAAGAACAAACGCACCAGTTCAGTTGTTCAGTACGTTCAGTTGTTGAAACGTGAAGTGTTGAAGAAGGGTGCCCGGTGTCAACGTGTCGACGTGTCAGGCTCACTTTCCCACGCCACAGATTCAGCCTCCGCCAGACCTTTTTTTTTTCTAAGTCGAGTGTGCGTCTCCTACCACGACTGTGACCGCCACCGGCCCCACCGATGTCCACCACCGACGCCACTCCCACACGTGGACTCCGACCGCAAGCCACCACCACCACTCCGAGGCGAGCCCCACGCAACGACGCACGCGGCGTGGTGCAAGCCGCCCAACGACGACTCGCACGATGACCACCAATGGCGCGAAGATGTGTGACAACGGTGCGATGATGGCGCGAACGATGGCGTGACCACGACACGACCACGGCGCAATAACGGCGCGAGTCGGCCGCGCGAAGACTACGCCGACGGCCGTGCAATGACGGCGCGACCACGACCATGACAAAGTGGCCGGTGACGAAGCGGCGGCAGAGGGGACGGCAGCGGGGACGACGGGAATGGCGACAGCGGGATTGGGACGGCGGTGTGGGGGATGCCAACTCAGACAGATATCAATATCGATGTGTGCATGTCGTACTAATGTTACTGCAGATATAGGATGATATTCATCCGCAATTTTCAGTCATCCGGTCATAGACGTGCTTTAGGATGACAATTTAACATTGTTTTGTTTTGCGTGATTTTCAGTAGGTAATAGAATCATTTTATTTGGATGATTATCAGCACCACAAGTTAGGATGAAATGAAATCATCCACTAAGTCGTCTACGCTAGGCTGAAATCTGAAAATCATTACCAGATTGGATGATTTTGATCCAAATCAACGTTCACAGTGTAATATGTAGCGAATTGGCCTCAGGAGCCTATCTCGTTGTTAACGTGGAGAGAAATAGAGCCGACCATTTATGGAGAACATGTATCGTTAGAGGGACATCGACGATGTGTCAATTCCATTCAAAAGATGGCTCAGAATTGTGGTAGACTGGCAGGTTTACAGCCCCTGTCTGCCCGATGGTGTGCTCACTGGCACCTTCACTCTCCCTCGATCCCTACCACCTGTCGAGCAGGCATGGGGAGCGCATGGTATATTGTATACTACCTAGCTTACCTTGTGAGACGAAGTATTTACTGACTACTGTATGTTCTGATTGAACTGTGTGTATTGAGCACATGCTGGGGTGTTTATATACATCCCAGAGTGTCTAATAATACTTATCTACACTATCTAAAGGCCCAAGGCCACTCAGTTGATCGCAGACGCTGTCCGTGCTCATGATTCGTACTAGCAAGGCCACAGCTCACTGCTGTGGCCGAGCCTGTGGCTCAGCGTTGTGGCGCTCGCCGATTACTCGGCTCGCAGTGCACACCTCGCTCACTCTTGCTCAACACTCCCCCTCGCTTTGCACACCGGTAGAGGTGTTCAGAGCGTTCTTAGACGAATATATTTCGAGTCCAAGAGTGCCCCGAAACTGTGTGAACTTGATGCGACCCAAATTCTTAGTGAACATGTCTGCAGGATTATCAGCGCCATTTATGAAGAATAACTCCACTCGGCATTGCTGAACCACTTCCCGAATGTAATGGTAGCGTATGTCTATGTGTTTGATCCTGCGCTCTTGCACAGGATTCGACGCCATGAATATAGAGCCTTGATTGTCGCCGCACAGTGGAATCGGTCCCATGTTAATGTCAAGCTCACTAAGGAGCGCTTTAATCCACACAAGCTGATGGCTTGTGTCTGACAGGGACATGTATTCTGCTTCTGTCGAGGACAGAGCGACTGTGCGCTGAGCTCTGGAATTCCAGCTGAATATTCCATCCGCTAGTTTAACCATATATCCAGGTAGTGGACCTGCGATCCACAGGGTTTGATGCCCAGTCAGAATCTGCGCACGCGAATAAACCCTTATTGGAGTGGCCACTGTACACTAGTGCATAGTCTGCAGTGCCTGCAAGATAGCGGCATATGTGCAGTGCACGATTCAAGTGGTCTTGTGAAGGGCTCGCAGCTGTGCTGCGCCATTTTAGTTACAGCAAATGCAATGTCTGGGCGTGTGCCCAGCATGATATACATGAGCGAACCGATGATCTGCTGGTATTGGGTGCGCAGTGTAGTGTCCACAGTGTCTGTGTTCGGTAGGGGGTGATATCCTTCAGGCAATGGTGTCGTTGCGTACTTAGCGTTCGTCATTCCAAAGCGCTGCAGCACTTTATTGAGGTAGGCAGTCTGGTCAACTGCAGACATTGCCATCCCTCTTAAGTATGCGCATGCGCAGGAACTCCTTCGCTTCACCGAGGTCACGACACTCCCATTTGCGCATAAAGGCATCTTTCACTGTGTTCACAAGTGTCTTGTCGCTGCCCATGAAGAGCGCGTCGTCTACATACACTATGACCACTACTGTAGAGCCTTTGGACGTGTGCACAAACAGTCCAGAGTCTGAGAGGAGGCGTTTACAGCCAATGTCACCCATGGATTTGTCCAGCGCTCGCCACCATGCAAGAGCTGCTTGCTTAAGTCCATAGAGTGCACACTTAACTTGAAGGCGCAGTACTTTAGTTTCCTGTCCTTTAAGCTTGAAACCTTCGGGCTGCTCCATATAGAGCTCCTCGTCCAATTCCCCATAGAGGAAGGCGCTTTTAACATCTAAGCCAGTGATATACCACTGCTCAAGCGCCGCTAGGGCGAGCATGAGGCGTACTGACTCGAAGCGCACAACAGGAGAGAATATCTCATTGAAGTCGGTGCCTTCTATCTGAGAGAAGCCCTTGGCCACAAGACGAGCCTTCTTACGGCTGTCTGTTTTCTGGTCAAAGACCCATCAGTTCTTAATGACCTTTCTCCCCTTGGGGAGAACCACTAGCTCGAAGACATTGCGCTTGCGAAGTGCCTCTAGCTCTTCGCGACACGCAGTCTTCCACTCTTTTCTTTGCGCCTCAGGCAGTCGCAGAATGTCTTTATAAGTCCACTCCCGAATGGAAGTGGTGTGCATTAAGTGTGAATCGTGTGGTACCGCTTTGGCAAGCAGGTAATTGACGAATTCTACTCCCCCTTCCTGGGCTAGCTGTGCCAGGAGTAGGTCTTCGACCTCTACATCACTTGGTAGGGGTGTCAGCGGTGAGTCATCGCGCCGTGGATGGCCAGTGCTAGGTCCAGGAACCTGCCTCTGGTGAGTGTTGGAGGGTGGCTGGGAGCGACCCGGCGCATCCCCCACAATATCTCTCCACTGTCGCATCCGCTGAACGTCTCTGTGTTGTTGTACGGGGTGCCTGTCTTCCCCATAGACGTTACCAGGTCGTGATGGTATTCTCCTTTCCCGCCCAGAGCATCTTGGGAGTGGCGGCGGCTGTGGTGCGGCCGCAGGCACATCCGCTCGCTCTGGTACTGGTGCAGGGGAAGGCGAAGTGTTCTCAGGCCGCCGGGGTGGCGCCAGACCCTCGTCAGGATCTTGAGACACTTCCATTGGTCTGGAAGGAGGAGAGCGATGTGGGGTGTCCCCATCATTGCTATCGAAATGAGTAGGCTGAGGTGGTGTACCATGTTGCTCTACTGGCTCTTCCAAGCGGGTAAAGCCACACTTTTTAGTGGTTTCGCACTTAGGGAACATGTTCTCATCAAAGAGAGCAGTTGCACCTGTGTACACAGTGTTCTTGGTGAGGCGCATGAATGTATACACCTTAATGCCTTCAGTGTGGCCAATATAGACCATCAGCTCAGACTTAGGCGCGAGTTTATTCACTCGACACTCCTCAGGGATGTGGACATATGCTGCACAGCCAAACACTCGCAAATGCAAAACACTAGGGATTTTGCCATTCAGTGCTTCATAGGGTGTACGCCACTCAAGGCGGCGCACAGGGGTCCTATTGTACACATGTACGGCGTGTAGAACCGCGAATTCCCACCAGGATTCAGGGAGACAGGCATCTAGGCGCATGGCCTGTGCCTTGTCCATGCAGGTGCGCATGAAGCGCTCTGCGCGACCGTTCTGCTTAGGAGTGTACGGTGCGCTCTGCAGTATGCGTATCCCATTGTCCTTGAGAATGGTTATGAACACTTCTGACTTGTATTCGCCACCCGCGTCCGACATCCACTCTTTAACAGTGGTGCCAAACTGATTCTTAATGAGTGCGATGAAGTGCTTGAGTGCACCTATAGCAGCACCTTTGGTGCGCAGACACACTATCCAAGCATACGACATGAAGTCATCGATGAAGCTCACGAAGTATTTGAATTTATGATAAGAGCTCACTGGGAAACTCTTTAAGTCAGAGTGGACCTTCTCAAAGGGTGCAGATGCACGTGTTTCAGATGGCGAGTGTGCCTGTGAAGGCATCTTGCCTTGCGCACATCCTGGGCACACTGGTACTTCCCCAGGGAAGTCCAGATCCTTCGGGAAACCCTTGGTGTAGTGTTTAGCGTGGCACAGCACATCCTTAGAAGGATGGCCGAAGCGCTTATGCATAAGTGTGTAGTCCACTGCGTACACAGTGGTGTTAGCACTTGAGTCTGGGATTGCAGACTCTAGCCAGTAGATAGTGTGGCCAGGGAATGTCGGCACACACTGTATAAGAGGCAATGTAGAGTGTTCTCTGCACAATATCATGGACTGTGCGTCCCCATAGACGCGCAGCCCCTGCTGCAGGAACTCTCCAACAGAGAGCAGTCTCCCTGTGATTTCGGGAATATAGAACACTGGGTAGAGGCGCGTAGTACGCTGCCTAGTGTACCCGTTGTGTGTTACTTTGTGCTTAATGAGGACTGCGCCTTTTCCCTTAATGTGGATTGGCTTTGAGGCCGTCTTTACAATAATAGGCGTCGGAATGTCCTCATAGTCTATGAAGTCTCCCATTGAGTAGGTGAAGTGCGATGATGCACCAGAGTCTAAGAGCCATTGGGTGCTGCCGTTGTCCTTTCTCATTTCCTTGCACTTAGCACACTCAGCAGAGTCCACGCCATGTGCGCCACTTTGTGCGCATTTATTTAATGATTCTACACAACCATGTACAGTACTGTACTTAAGCTTCGCAGCTAGTTGTGAGATTAGGCGTTCGTGAGTGGTGTGAGGCGTCAGGAAGAGGGATGGGACTGACCTGAATGTATTCAAGCCAGCGGCATCGCAGACCATAGCATCTAGGTCCCAGTCATCGTTTCCGAGACTGACACAATCTTCAGCGGACTGGCGCTGTGTGTCGGGAGAGGGTGAGCGACTGAGGAAGCCGTCTCCATTTCTCCATTGTCCTCGTTGTCAGAGGGCTCGGGGGAAGACCTGCTGCATTTGGAAACACGCTGATCGTCGTCAGAGTCTTCTGGGTCGAGCGCAGCAATGCGCTGTTCAAGGGTTTGGAGTGTGGTTGTAGTGCTGACCACTCCAATGTCGCGCACAACAGTGCACGCCTTGTTGAGTGTGGCATACAGTCCTTCAGTGGCAGGGGCGTGTGTTACGCTCCACCGGGCGCACTTCCTATAATCGGCAATAGGGCTACTCGTAGACCAAACGATCACAGCGGATGTCGAACTCGGATACTCGGCGTTGCACGATCTCATAAGAGAGACGTATAAGGGCGGCCCACAAGGTAAGAAGGGCAGCAGTTGCAATAAAGCGGAGTATGGGCAGCGCGTCAGTATAGGACGGCAGTGAAGGGAAAGGAAGGGAAAGAAGGGATATGGCGCTTTACAGACAGCCAACAGCTAAGAACAGGATGGGTAGAACAACCAAAGGTCTATTCAGCGTACGACTAGCAGACAGCTAGAGGTAGCAAGGCAGTTGGGTGGTATAGTCCAAGAAGTTAAGCTTAGGTCTTCAGCGACCATAAGCCCAAAGCTATATACTACAGCAAGGAGGTTTGAACCCCAGCTTGCAACTCCGAAACCCTAGTATATGGATCCTAGGAATAAGTCATGTCGAGTCAGAGATAAGAGTCAGCCAATGGCATAAGGCACTCATGGGACAAGTCAGCGATAAGGGAACACGAGGTGTAATCCATCAGAATCAAGGCACAATTGATACAGGCACATACGAGTCATCAAACACGAGGCGGTCTAGGTCGGTCCAGGCACAAGCTCATCTGGAACCATCTGGTGCGGGTCTAGCCAGGTCACGTGCCAGGGTCACATGACGGGCGTTTATGAGAGATCACATGATCTACTCCCAAGGCTTTTGAGCGCTTCCAGGTTGGTAGTAATAGTCACGTGACTCAGCTTTGGTTACTTGGGCACTCTCAGCCACAAGCCTCATAACTTGAGTTTCCTCCTCGGCAATATCCGAGGGACTTCTCCTCTTCGCGGTGTTCTTCGGGGTCTTGGCAGGTGATCGGGGGACAGTCGAAGGTGAAACCGTAACAGCGTGCCTAGTGCGAGCAGGAACGGTGCGCACAGTCTTGCCACTCGGGGCGAGGTGCGCGACCGAAGCCAGGGTCGGAGAGGGCAGGGAAGCCATGCTGGCAAGATGTGAGTGGTCATGAGAGTGGTCATTGGTCTCTTGACCTTGTTGCTGCGACTGGGACTTCTTCCCACCGCGCTTGCCACGCTTGTTCTTGCCTTTGGCATTGGCGTTGCCCTGGCCTTGACCAGACCTCTGGGTGTTGTGGTTTACCCTTGTTTCTTTCAGTCTCCCACTGCGCCATAATGGCCTCGCGCACATGCTTGATCTTAAGATTAGCAAGGTCATGGCTGGTGCAGAGAATGGAGATCAGCATCTCCCACTTGGGTGGGAGTGCGGACAGCAGAATCATCGCCTGGATGATTTCAGGGATGGTGACACTATTAGTGGACAGACGGTGCACCGCAGCCTGCAGTTTATTAACCTGTGGCAAGGGATGCTTGGAGGCGTCGATCCTAATAGAGATAGCTTCCTTGAAGTCTTTGAAGACAGTGGTCGGCTGGATCACATCAAAATGAGTCTTGAGATGGTTCCAGACAGCGTCCGCTTTGTTCATGGAGGCTACCTCTTCCCTAATAGTGGGGTTGATACGCAGGATAAGATTGGCAAGTGCCTTTTGATTGCAACTCTTCCAAGTCTTGTGCGTAGCGCGTTCAGCGTCGGTAGGAGTGGCAGAGAGGGTTGGTTCCTTCTCGTCGCCATTGGCGAACTCCCACAAGTCCAGAGACATGAGGTAGGCTCGCATAGCCTTGGCCCACTCTTGATAATTGGTGCCATCGAGCACCGGGACCAGAGAGGTGAGAGCGTTTGACATTTGTTAGTTCTGTGAGGGCAAACCAAGTGTCAGCATTCATGCGACGACTGGGCACACACAGAAAATGTTTGGAATGCTCAGGAAAAACTCTTAGAGTAGTGGCGGCCACTAGGGCGCACACTTGTGCATTGTGCAGCCGAGTGGGCGCACTGCACTGGGCATCATGCAGCCATGTAGGCGCACTGCACAGGGTACTGCAGCCGTTAAGGCGCAGTGCCCAGGCAAGCCAAGGAGCACACAAAGCGCAGCCCAATTAAGAGCGCGCTGTCACTGCCGTCGAAGGCGCAGACATGGGGCTCCAGGGCCCATAACCTGTCGAGCAGGCATGGGGAGCGCATGGTATATTGTATACTACCTAGCTTACCTTGTGAGACGAAGTATTTACTGACTACTGTATGTTCTGATTGAACTGTGTGTATTGAGCGCATGCTGGGGTGTTTATATACATCCCAGAGTGTCTAATAATACTTATCTACACTATCTAAAGGCCCAAGGCCACTCAGTTGATCGCAGACGCTGTCCGTGCTCATGATTCGTACTAGCGAGGCCACAGCTCACTGCTGTGGCCGAGCCTGTGGCTCAGTGTTGTGGCGCTCGCCGATTACTTGGCTCGCAGTGCACACGCTCGCTCACTCTTGCTCAACACCACCTTCCTATCTCGAAGAGCCACGCGTTGCCAGTGACCTCGACCTCTCACATAGGTACGTCGGACTCGGAGTTTGGACAGGACTCATACGTCGTAGCTAGTAGACTGGGACAGTCTCATGTATATATGACTTCTGGTAGCGGGTGAGTGGACTCCCAAGTCTACTCAACCTAGGGATGGGAAAGTTCAGGTTCGAACTTCGGTCCGAACCCGAACCTACCTGAACCGAACCCCGGTTCAGGGTTCGGGTTCAGGCATTGACCCGAACCGGACCAACGGTTCGGTTCAGGGTTCAGAAAAACCCCAAAATTTGAGATCCGCGTTCGAACGGAGTTCGAACCGAACTGTTGATATTAGCGCTGGCTGAAATTTACGGCCGCTGAATTATTTTTTTTCGAAATGGAACCTCTGAAAATCAAGTGTATTTGTACAGTAATTACTATTCCAAATGTGCGACGGGTTTGGGTATGGTCACTCAGTGAGGTTGCATGGGTCGGCACTGCGGGTCAGTGTGACAAGCTCAATACGAGCTGAGGGATTTGGCATTTGTACTACATCTACTTGAATACATTGTCCCATCTGTGATCTACAAAGCCCACCACGTCGTCCTTGCCCCTCGCCATCGTCGTGTCACACCGTCGTCTGTCGTCGTCGTCGTCATCGTCGTTCGATGTTGCCTTGTCGTCGTCCTTCACCCTGTCATCGTGGTCGAGTCGCTCGGAGTCGGACGCCGATCGTCGTGGACCGTGGTTGAATCGCCCCCACTGGTGTCATAGCCGTTCGCCGAGTCGTTGGGGTGCTGCCGCCATCGCGTTTGGAACTTGCATGGTACGGCGCCGGCGCTTGGTAGCTTGTTTGGCTCATGGCTGGCGCATCGGCGAAGGTTGTTGGGTTGTCGTAGCAGCGCATGTGGCGCTGGCGAGGTTTGATGCTCGATGCCAGTGCTGTCGTGGTGCACGCCAAGGACGCTAAGTCATGGTTGCACGGCTCTTTACAGTACAGCGCATTTGCCGGTTTTGTTCTGTTTGTGTCACGGTTTCACCCTCACCGGCACGTGATTCACCACGTGACTACACGCCGACCGCCGACATCCCCGCTGTGGAGTCTGCCAACACACCCGAAGACGTGTGGTGGGACTGGCAAGCCGAAGAAGAGCCACGCATACAGGAGAGAGTATGGGCAGCAATAGAGGCCCTAGAGCATACCACGAGAGCGGGACGTCTGGTGAGCGATCAGTCTCCCTCCCCGCCTCAGAACCGCTACCAGGAACCTTGGGAATAGGTCCTGATGTACGGCCATCACGTGACCCTGGCATGTGACCTGCCTCGACTCGACCAGAAGGGCCCGGATGAGCTTATGCCCGGGCTGGTCTAGCCTCTGATGCAAGAATGGTGCGACTCGGATCTTACATAGCGGATGACTGATGACCGCTGACTACTGTATGGACTGATGACTGATGCTGTACGAGGGCCTTATGCCATTGGACACTTGTATTAGGGTTTCGGAGTTAGGGCTGGGCTTCAAAGCTCCCCTACCGTGTATAAGTAGACAGCTACTCGCGCCTTGTAGTGGTAGCTTTGATATCTTGGATAATCCCTTCCCTTCCTTGGAGCCGGGCCAGTAGTACTGCGCTATCCACTGTCGTGAATATTATCACGATCACCTCTTCGCTCGCTGGTGTGACCTCGGAGACCCGTCCCTCCACCTTCATCCTCTTCAGTGCGCCTTCGGAGCCTGTCCAGCCACTGTCCACTTTACCTCTATCTGCCATTATCGACGATTATCGAAACGCCCCTACGCCTTGCAACACACGATCGCGGTTGCCGCAGCAAACAGGCACACGTGACTCAAGTCGAGTCGAACGTCCAGGAAGGAACGTTACAGTTTGCCTTGCTTAGTCACATTATCGATTGTCAGTCTCATTGTTGCCATCGTCGTTTCCTCGACGACTACTGCTATCGCTTGGGCTCTCAATCTCGCAGGTGAGTACATAATTATATTATGTCTTGCTGACATCAATCTGTAGGTATAACCCTCGGCAGATATCTCAACCAGAGAAGACGGCATTATGCCGCCGCCGCCGCCGTCGGGGGGCAAGGCAAGCCGCACGACAACGACAATGCAGCGCCATATCCACCTTCCTTCTCCCACACAGAACCGCTGCGCTTCCTCCTTGGTCGGAAGGGGAAGACGCTGGGCCATGTGCGCCGCCAACAACGACAATGGCGGGCACGCTACCTCCGCACCCGAGCTATGTGAGTGCAAACCAACCACAGCGCCGTCCTCTGCTCATTTACACACCCCCAAGCTGCCTGCACCCCTATCACGACGATGACAGCGACAGCAACGCCATGTGCGCTGCCAACGACAATGACAACGAGGGGCACGCTCCGCCCGCACCCGAGCTAGGTGAGTGTGGGTGGGCCAACCATAGTACTCGTCTTCTGCTCACTTGAGCTCCCCCGAGCTGCCCACACCCTACCGTGACGACGACGACGGCAGCGGCTCCGGCGGCGGCGGCCAATGCAGTTCCTCCAAGTTGTATCCGCTGCCAACCACGACCTTGGCCTCGTTGACGACAACAATTGTGACATCGGCGATGACTGCGACAACGACCACAGCAACGATTACTGTGACTCGAAGACTGCGACAACGACGAGGGACACACTACCGACGCACCCAAGCTACGACCACGACCACGACCACGACAACCACCACGACTGCGCAGCTCCAAGTCATGTGCAGATGTCCACGACCACGCTGATGACAACGACCGTGATGACGCAGCCCTGAGCAAGCACATTATTCAGTACTTTTTTTACTACACCTGTACTGTACACAGCATCAATATATATCTCTTTGTTTATACATGAAATGCGTTACACACGCGTTTTGCGGTGCAGGACAAGCCAGTTTTTTGATGTGACTACGTAAGCAAAAGCCCCGATATAGGGTTCGGTTCGGGGTTCGGGACCCCCCCGAACCCGAACCGAACCGTGTGAACCCCGAACCTCGGTTCTGGTTCGGGGTTCGGCAAATCCCCTGAACCTGAACCGAACTGTGTGAACCCCGAACCTCGGTTCTGGTTCGGGGTTCGGCAAATCCCCTGAACCGAACCGACGGTCCGGTTCGGGGTTCGGCCAAAAGAGGCAAAGAACCGAACCGAACCGAACTTTCCCATCCCTAACTCAACCTACTTTCACTCACATCGCCCTCGCCTTCTCTATCTCTTCGCCGACCACTTCCGTGCCTCCAATCCTGAAGCATATACCGCTCATCCAATGAACCTGACACCGTATAGCAATCTCGGCGCTCCGGCTGATGGTGCTATGCCATCGCGTTCCATGGGGCGGGCCATTTTCTCAATGCTTGTCCTGTCACGAACCTATAAACTTGGGTCGTGACTCAGGCGTCTAAGACCGGTCCGCGCCGGCCCGGTCTTATGTGATCACCTTCCTAAAGGGGAAATCCGAAATCGGAGTTTGAATTCTGTACTCCGACGATCACGTGATGTGTCACGTGATCTCCCATCGTTTATCAAGTCATCTGACGACTGAGAGTCGTACCATTCCTTGGATTATTCTGATTGGACTGCGGAGCAGTCACGTCATATGGCGTCATCGACTGCGGAGCAGTCGAACGACATTATCTCTGTTTTCTCATTGGACACTATTCTTAGATGTCTCTGGAATGTTCCATTCCGCAGTATTCCGCAGCACCCGTGGGCGGCCCTAAGCCTGCCCTAAACTTACGCACAGACCATCCCTCTGGGTATATAAGCTAGCGCAATACATCGGACAGTCCCTCAGACTGTCCACTTTTGTGACATCCTCCACTTGCCTCTCCTCTGAACCGGTGCCCCTTCAGCTGTAGGACACGATCCTCCACTAAGCGCCACTCCCTTGCCGTCGAGCAAGGTACACGTCCGCAGAGCCAAGTCGTAACCATCACGGTAGTCCCGTGCCCCGCTCCGAGTTCTCCACCACCCCCGGTTTCCGCATCCCCCGTCGTGCCTCCCTGTCGAGTGACAGTGAGTCATCACATGTAGGGATTACCACGGGTCACCCCCGGGTAATTTTGGGGCTACCCGTACCCGTACCCGCTGAAACCCGTACCCGCGACTACGGGTACGGGTTCCCGTGCAAACGGGTACGGGTTCCCGTGCAAACGGGTACGGGTTCCCGTGCAAACGGGTACGGGTTCCCGTGCAAACGGGTACGGGTCCAGGCGGGTATGACGGGTTCGTGTGGGTTCGGCGGGTTACCCTTAACCCGCAGGGGTATGGAAGCTGGTGGCAGCCATTGTAGTACCCCATAATTATCTATGTCTACTAGTAGTACACATGACCATCGTCACTGTTACCCCATGATCATTTGTAGCTCCTCATCGCCGTCGCCGTGGACATCGTAGTCGCCGCACCACTGCCTCATGGTCGCACCGTCCGAGTCGCCATCACTTCGTCATAGTCGCCTATTGCAGCTGCCTTGTCGTCACCGTAGTCGCCCCGTATTACCTCGTCACTGCCTCGTGATCGCCACACGATAACCACCGCCGGTCACAATCGTCATTGTAATCGCAGTCGGCACTGTCGTTCTCGTAGTCGCGATTGTGACGTGGCTCTGTTGGGCGAGGGTCCTAAGTCAAGGCAATCACTAGGCAGGACAATTAAGTCAGGAGAAAACGTCATGAACTCCAAAAAACACATACCTAGCGTCGAGAGAATGCCGAGCCCGATGCCAATACAAGTTAGATGTACTGTACAAGTCCATCCCAAGACTCGTCGTCGTCGCCCGGTGGTCATTGTTGCACCTCGTTGCCATCGCCTTCACTCTGCGGTCACCCCGTCGCCGTCGTCGTGGCTTCCTTGTCGCCCGCCGCCGCCTTGTTGCTATCAGCGCGATCGTCTTGGGGCCATCGTCGCGATCGCCTTCGCCATGGTACGGCTGCCTCATCGCTGTTGTCGCTGTGATTGCCTCGTCACCATTTTGGTCGTAGTCGTGATCGCCCTGTCATAGTCATGGTGTCAACTGGACATTGTCTCCGCACACGAGTGAACTGCGACACAATTGGTGATAGGCCCGTGCACACAGTGACATGGGCTACAGAGATCAGTGAAAGGACAATCCGAATGTGTTCCGCACCATTATAAAGGGCGGCGTGGCAGAGGCGATTGTCGAACAAGGTGGAACGAAACGGGGACGATGGCGTACGAACGGTGCCAGCGGGCAGAAGCCTTCGACTCGGATCAGTGTTGGCATTGATGTCCATTGCAGCATGGTGAGGGTGAGCAGGAAAATGATAAAAGAGGGAGTGATAAGGTGTGCGTATGAGGCGAGAGGGGAGGAATGTGCAACGCCGTGCGAGACCGAAACCGAGCCGATGACAACTAAGTCACGTGTTGACGATCCGATACCGAGACCACTGAAAACAAGACTGAAAAATGAGTGACTCGGCGTTCAAACCCAACACAACGGTGGCTTACTGTAGAACAGAAAACAGAAAATGTGAAGACAGAAATGCGAGGGAATCGTCCGTCAGCGTGGTCTGAGCATGAGAGAAAAAGGAGTGGTTGATGGGGGTAGAGAGAAGAGAGGGTCGAATGAGGCGAGACTCGAGAATGAGCCAATGTCGGATGTCGGATGGATTGTGTCCGAGTCGGATGGATTGCGAGAATGGACGATCCTGTGCAGCAGGGTCAGGGACAGCGACATCTAGACAGCCCGGTCCTCAGGGTAGTCAGTCTGGCAAGCAGTCTGGTCAGGTTTTCTGCACACCTGTTAAGTCTTACTGGTAGGGTGCATTGTAGATCGCAAGAAACTTGAAGTACTGTAACTTGGTAACCCGCGGGTACCCGTGCCACGGGTACGGGTTTGGCACGGGTTCAGAATCGGCTACCCTGACCCGTACCCGCGTGACCCGTACCCGTGACCCGTCACGGGTATGGCCAACCCGTGGTAATCCCTAATCACATGTCCTTCTGTCGGGAAGTTTTGTACAAGGTATGTACCAAATAATTCGACTATCTCTCACTACTGTAATTTAGTTTGTCACTACTAGTGCACATTTGTTTCCCATTGCCGGGTTTGATTGTTCAGGGGCACAGACGGCCCAAAGCAAGATGCATCCCTTTCCTCGAATCTTCTTCGAGTCCACGAATTCCTCAACAAGTTCATCGGGTGAGCCTTGTCTGATGCTCCCCACCACATGTCCCATGCGCAAGCTCCCACATGCTAAAATGCAGTTCCATTTCTTCATACCTTCGACCCTCCCACTCAACCTTGACTCCACACCTCCATCCTCTCTTGCGTTCTTGGCTGTACTCACGCGCGGCCTTAGTAAATTGAACATGACGTTAGGGCTGCGTGCCGTGACCGTGTAATACGGTCTACGGATACTACGGTACGGTCACGTGTTCCGTATCGTGAGGGCGATTCTGTCCTTGCCTACGGTACGGTCACGGTACGGTTTGGCAACCGTAACATCCGTTTGGCTACGGTACGAATCGGCCATCTACGGTTGACTCGGATGTTGCAAATCATTTCCAGACGAAGTCCCAACAACGCCACATTTTCCATTTCCACGCACAACTCAACCGTCGCTACACGAACCGGTGCTACTCCCCTCACACCCTCCTCTGCATTCCTGGAACCACCTCCCCGTTGGTCTTCAAATCGTCACCGCAAATGGACGACGCAGATCGCCACTCGAAGACAGGCCGCGCGTCCCCGCGCCTCGTGTCGTCTTTGTCCCTCAACACCCCGGGGTCATCGCATCGCCCATCTCTCCTACTCCTTTGAAGATGTCAAGCTCACCACACCCATTCTCGCTGCCTCGGCCACGTCGCCCCATTGTCGTGCGTCATAGCTTCTCGGCCCTCCCCTTTGTTTCGGTTTCTCGTTTGTCTCCCTTTGACCGTTGTCTGTCTCGATCGACTCCGCGTTCCGTCTCGTTTCGCCTTCCCTATGCCACCCATTTCCCTTTCCCTTATTCTTACCCTACTTACTGGTTTGGGGTAGCTACAGTCTCGTTTGTATAAAACCTCGCGTCCTTAGCTCGTTAATAGGAGCTCAGTTTAGTCGTTCCCCCCTTATCGTCTCGTCCCAGCATGAACCGGTTCGAAGTTAGGCCCTACCACAGGCACTCGTTCTCGTCATCTCGCCTCGTCTCGCCGCCTCGGATGGCATCGCTCTCGCCTTGCTCCCGTCTCGCTCGTCCACGCTCGTTCCCGCGTCCCCGTTCGCTCACGCCCGAGTCCGTTCGTGTTCGCACCGGCTCTCGCCGTCGCGAACCTTCCAGACTCAGCCCACCTCTCTGTAACCCCTGCGGGATCCCCTCCGCCTACGAACTCACACGGACTCGGCTCCGTACAACGCGAATCTTCAACTCGTTTTTCTACCTACACAAACCGTATGACCGATCCAAAGCCGTATACGGCCGCACTTTAAACCGCACCGTATCGTGTGGACTCACTGACCAATAGCTACGGCTACGGTTACGGGTTTTCCGTGACCGTACTGTACCCGTAAGGTATACGGCCGTCCGCCGTTACGGTTCGGCGCGCAGCCCTACATGACGTGTTCCTGATTGAGGGGGGTACCTCTGCGAAGTTGCATGCCACGCGGAGGCGTGCATGGCCGTTTCCGATCACCTTTGACCCAGAAGGGCTCCGTGCAGCCTGCCATTTCCATTCGCGGCCCTGTCGCACTTGCGTGCAGACCTAGCCCTTTGATACGGACGTGTCCGAGACCACCACAGACACATATACGACATCTCCTGACCCGCGGGGCCCGCAAGACCGTGTTCGCCTCTTCACATCCTCCCAAATACCGCAGACATGTTTCCTAACAATCAGGGAGCTCATACCCAGTACGTTAGCGCCCCGAATCAGGTTGACTAAGCTCTCGACGACATCCCGGCCTCTCCCAGCGTTCTGTAAGACCATGGCTACTACTTCCGGACCACTTCCAGCCTACACTGATAACTTACACCCAGTACTCACACTGTTTGCAAAATACAGGAAAAATAAATTCATTCAGAAAAATTATCTACTAGTACCTGTTGTTACTGCAGGAGCGCTTCACTTACCGTCGCCGCTGCCCGCCCACACCTTCGCCGTCGTCATTGCAGCCGCACTGTCCCGCCCCCACCATCATTGCTGCATAGGGGCCCCACCTGCCGTCGCCACTGCCCGTCGCGTGCCTTCATTGTCGCCGCACTGCTACGCCAGCCTGAGGATCATTGTTGCAACTGTCCCGCCATCGTCGGTGTCGGCGTGGCTGCCGTCATCGACATCGCGATGTCACCATATCGTTATCACCCTGATATCGTCACGCTGCTTCCCAGTCATCGCCTGTGGCTTGCATGGACGCACGGTCCGGCTGCGGCTGCGTCGTTGATATGGGTGCGCTGGCGTGAAGGCGGCAGCGGTGTGGTTAGAGGACCATGGCTAGCCAGTGGGGATGCAAGGGTAGACGGATTCGGACTTGCGACTGTGTTTTGACGACGTGGCGGTGGATGGGGCGTTAGCGAAAAGGGAGGGCTGTCAGAACGATTCAAATAGATATGAATAATAAAATCCGGGGCTTGCACGTTGGAGGGTAGCGCCCTGGCTGCTTCGGGACCGTTATGGGGAGGAGAGAACTGATATGGAGGGTTGTGTCGGACTGACGAGTAGACAGGGGGATTATATCACAAAACCCGGGTCCATTACATACGACATAGGTTGCTTCACTCTCTCATCATCCACGCTCTCCCATCATGGATAAGAACCCCTTAGTCGACGCAAAGGATGAAAAGACGCTGGACTATCCGCTAATGTTAGATGATGCGAGTGAAATCGAGTCGGGTCCAATCAGGACTCCAATGGAAGGCATTTTCAAGTTCGCGCTTTATAGAGAATATCGCAAGGCTGTTAGGTCCCTATATTATGCCGCTAGTGTTATTCCCTCCCTACCCGTAACTCTTCGCATTTATCTCATTACTTTTATAACAGAGGATGTCAGACAAGGACAATGCGGCGCAAAGACCCGGTTTCGGTCAGTCAGATTTGATATTTCCCATTCGAGTCTGACCACGACCCTCTAAAGAGATCGACCATGACCGCGTGACCGGCGTGGCTCTATCTCTTTCCAGAGTTTATCTTAGTTGCAAGGATGCGTTCCCAACGCCCCAGATGAAGAGCGAATGGGCAGCGGCTGTCTGGCGGGAAGCGTGTGTCAAGACTCGGATCAATCTTGATCCATCTATG
The DNA here is from genome assembly GCA_021525025.1 of Lactarius hengduanensis. Classification (NCBI taxonomy): domain Eukaryota; kingdom Fungi; phylum Basidiomycota; class Agaricomycetes; order Russulales; family Russulaceae; genus Lactarius; species Lactarius hengduanensis. Next base: position 26,447 of record JAKELI010000292.1, on the reverse strand, counting down.
CAGTCTGATCTGGCAAGTCATGGTCCCACTTCTGTCCACGCTGCATATACTAACTTCACTTTTGAATCTTCAGTTTGTAGACGGAAGCACAAAACTCTTCATTGACGCAAAGAAGAGGGTCACAGATGCTGTAGAGGTTTTCTACGGCTTCGACACAAGGCATACAACCAACAGTATCAGCAAGAACGCAACCCTCGCTCGGGCATTACTGTCTGACAGGTGTTTTGTTCATATGGTTTGTCCATGCTCATGACTGTTTGCAACTCGCTGATTATCATTATCATGCAGCAACCTGACCTTGACCCTCCCTCGCATCCATACCAACACCTCGTAATCCAAAAAGCCATCAACACTACATGGTTTCAGCAAAGGGTAGACGATGGTATATTGTTTCATGAATATTTTTCCCCGTTACCAATTCCAGCTATTGCGTTCGCCCTCACGTTGGTAAGAGTTGTGCTGAGATTCAATGATCATAGATTTTCACCCTCTTGTTTAGATTGAGTGCTGCATCGATGAATGGACTGATGGCACATATCAGGAGACTAGGTGGGACAAAGAACGGTTCAAGGTCACGTACCGGTCACACGTTGGTTTGCTTGACGATTTCCAGCGTGGAGCTGCTCAAGGTTATGATTCGTTTGAATATATTCGAAACGATCTCCTCAAGGAAGCACGGTAGGGATTCGGTCGCTACATGAGGACATTTTTACTAATACACAATTCTCGTCTAGCGAACACGCAGGACAGCCTCCTCTGTAAATGTCACCTGCACCCTCGCCTGCACCATTCCCGCCATCTGCACCACTCGGGTTACATCATCATTAGGTTCTGGCAATGAACCTCGCAGATGGCCAACGGTCACTCCGTGGCCAGTCGACCGGGAACGTGCAGTACGTCTTCAGACACAGCGGAGGCAGGATGCGCTTCGAGGGCATTTTGCGTCTGAGGGCGCCTTGTTTGGTTCGTTCGGGGCCCGGATTCGAATGCTTTTGTGTAATAGATTGTAGTTATAGACGACAACATCCACATCACGATTCCTGAGTGTCGCGCAGCTGCAAAGACCGTCTGAGGCATATCTACCAAAACTTTCTCAAATCGAATAACGTAGTCTGAGTTTCTGATATATAGTCGTCGCCGGGTGGATCGCCAACGTCTTGGTGTCACCCACGTTCGCCAGGTTACTCGCCAGCTTGAGCGAGTCGACGACTTTGCGCCCACCGCTGCTCCCTCGCCGCCCTTCACAAGCGGCATTATCTTATCTTATCTTGTGACAAACAGCTGCAAATAGTTGCCAGTGATTGGCTTTCGACCTCAGCCTGAGGCTCCCGTCAACGCGTCAACTCCGAGTCCTCGTCCAGCAAGTTGACTTGGGTTTAGTGCTTACATCGTCGTCGTTTCCTTGTGATTTGTTCTTATTCAGGTCGATTGCGGCGCCGCTCCCACGTGGAAATGTCCATGCAAGCGTCCAGAGGTGTTGGGCGCATGTGCCCCCGGTGATCCCCGCGTCACAGGGTGCAAACGACATCTCTTTGGGACAGTGACCTTCCCGAAAGTGGAAGAATAAGCCACTAAGCCACTTCAATGCGACACCAAGCAAGGCTGCCAAAAATTCCAAATCATTCCTCTCCGAGCCTCTCGCGCGCGCTCAGCGCACGAGCGCTGAAGCCCACACCCTGGCTCATTCTGTAAGCAGAATCATTCAGGGTGGAAGGCGTTCTACCCTCAGTCGTGGCAAATGCGTTTTTAGACATAGAATCACTCCAGCAGGCGAGCACGTGGCTCGTTTGATTCAAAACTCGCAGCGCCTTGCCTCTCACTGGAACCGGGAATTGATCTTTAAGCAAAAAATCTTGAAATAAGACTTAATTAAGACTCAAACTATTTATGTGTGACAATATATTAGGGAAAGATTTAAAGTTTCTAAATCACATGCCCCGAAATGCGCCTGTTTCAGTTGTCATGTGATCTATAAACTTTAAATATATTGTCACACAAATTTACAAATAAATACTTTGAGTCTTATTCAAGTTTTATTCCAAGAATATTTGCTTACAGATCAATTCCCGGTTCCAGTGTCTTAAAACATCTTCTCTGCACACACGCACTCATTAATTAATGTAGTACCTCCATATTTGCACGCCTGGTCCGGCTTTGATGTTCTTGGTCAGCATCACGTCCCATTGTGATATACTCCCAAAGTGCGCCTGGCCCCGGATCGCAATACTGCCTTCTCGAGCGCTGTGAGTGTAGGGCTTCCTGGTATGCATGCCTGATGATACACTTACACAGCTCCTAGAACTTCGATCACGTAGGACACGTCCCTGTTGCCGTTCGGAGAAAGCGGCTCTTTCTGTAGTCTGTTTAAAGATGACAGACTCGTCTCGACCAGTCCTGGCCTCACCCTACAAAACTTCCTATGAGTGCAGCTATACCGACCTCGCCTTCCTCACAAGCCGCTCCACCAGCTTCCCCTCCACCTAGGGATTCCGATCCCGACCCTACACCGACGGTGACTGTCATCGTTCCCTCAGAAATCGTTGCGGAGACCAGGTCAGATGAGTCCATAACATCTCTCCCGGCTGCCCCGCGTCCAGAACAACCACCTGGCCCTGTGGATCAGCCTGCAAGGGTCGAATCACATACGCCTGACCCTACTGCACCAGCTCTCCACGCTATCCCAGTGCGTCCGCGTGCCGAGAGCGAGCGACCCCTTCCTGCCGTTCCCGCCGACGGCGTAACATTGCCGCCTCCTACACAAGCCTCGTTGCGGCCGCGTGTCGCTTCTGACCTGAGCCATGCGAACGCCCACCGCCCCGTCCGCCATTCCGAACCACCTCCAGTGCAACGCCTGGATCTCCCAGGCTCAGTGATTTTTAGACAACGACCCGCCACATATGCAGGTGAATACGAGCCTCGGGAAGAGTGGGCCCCAGCACGGGTAACGAGCCCTTCCCATGTGCGTCCGTTAGCGCCTGCATTGTTGTGTCGTTTTTTCACCACGTGACCTGGCTTACAGGGCACCTACCCGCTCGGGTCAGTCGGTGCTAGGTTACATCCCACGTTGGAAGAAGCAACAAGACTGCGGAACAGCGCATCGTTGCACGGTACGCGACTTTTCTACGACCCTCCCACATGTGTTTGTACATATCCCTCGTCTGTCTAGCGAAATGGGCAGCGTACTCGATAAACATAGCAATCGCCCTCCAGGTCCTCCTGGGAGCACTCACGACCGCTCTGGGCACTTCGTTGCATGGGAACTCTGTTCGTCTGATTATAATTTCAATGTTCGGACCACTAGAATGCTAATCCATATACAGATTCGCATCTCCATCGCCGTTCTAGGTAGCCTCTCGACTCTTGTCGCGTCTTATCTCGCACGCACCAGGGGCACGAGCGAGCCCGAGAGCTCGTTGCTTCGCGAGCAGGCGCTTAACCACTTCATTCGCAACCTCAGAGCCTTCATCCTCGATAACGGCTTGTCAACGGACGGAAGTCACGACCAGGCAGTAGAGAATTTTCGCAGAGAATTCGAACGACTGCTCAATGCTTCTGACCCAAATGCAAAGAAGCCCCCACTTTTCGACCCGGAACTTAAGATTGGGTGAGTGGAACCACCATCGTCTTTTTTCATGTACCTGGATCTAGAGCTCGACCTCAGGGATGAGGTTTTAGAAGCATTAGGAGTTCCCGGGGAAGAGGAAGAACACAGGGTGCACACTGGCAGACAGACTCGGGGTCGGGGACAACAAAGGAACACCGCAGCGGGTGCCGCCAGCGCTGCCAATGGCAACGCAAGGTAAGGAAGGTCAGTGCACCTTCACTGAGCATTCTATTCTTTGTACGTTTCAATAGCCATCACTAGTTCGCTGCATAATTTTTTACTCTATGCTCTCGTACTGCGAAACTCCACCTATAGAGTCACCGCGTTGACCCCTCTGTGTCAGTTCAGGGTGACAATATGTAATGCGTTCTGTTGCCCTTCTGACGGGGCTATTTCATGTTTCTTCCTTGTGATAGTAGCGTTCTATCTCTGAGCTTTATAGGCCAAGCCAACGTCGATCAATACTCTCGGGACACACGGTTATTCGATTTGAGAAAGTTTTAGCAGATTATCAGATATGCCTCAAAGGTCTACTCAGCGCTTGTGACCACGGATGTTGTCATCTATTACAACAACTGTGTCGGCATATCCGCTTTGCCATTATGCAGTAGCTTCTGCGCTTGTCCATTACCATCTAGTTTATCACCTCAGCCCAACTCAGAGAACCTGTATCTCGCCCGGCTTCAAGTCCTCGCCCATCTTTGCCTCCTTCTCAAGACATCAGACGAAACGACCAACAAGCAGAGGCACGTTTCTCTGACAATCGATGATACAGGGCCTGTTATGGCGACAGCCTCACACGTCGGGGCAGGTGCTTAGGGAAATACCACCTGCGACAGAATGTGTCTCACGTTGCGCCTTCGTAATAATGGAAGAAACCCCTGCGTGAGTCTAGAAACTTGGACCCCAGTTCTCGGTTTGTTCCATAGAGAGTATTAGAGACATTCTCGGAAGATGCGGAACTTGTTCTACATCTACGCCCCTCTTATCGTTTCCCTTCTGCGCCTTCCGCGTTATCTGTACCATAACCGGTAGCACCAGCCCCAAGCGTCATTCTATCAGCAGCCTCACACCCGACACGCTGCACCTACTTCCTTGAGAAGATCATACCGACGTGCGGTATGCGTGTAGGGAAGGACCGCACGCACGTGGCTATGTTTGGACCAGCCAGTAAGTCTGAGGTAAGCGACTCCCAATTTTTGCACGTGGGTAGCTCTCCAGATTGTAGGGTGCTTCGAGCCCAGGCCCCTGCCAACCGTGGCCTGAGACAACAGGCTCTATGTGAGGATGCGGTAAAAATAGACAGAAGGCGGGGGTGCGGCGTGGGCGATGACAAAGCGGGCGCTTGGATATATCCGAGCTCGGGCTTGGGTCTGCTGTACCGACTCGGACCACCTTCTAACTTATCATAGCCGATCGGTCGTTGACCTTACCAGTTATACGCGCGGTTCCACGTTGCAATTGCATGTAATCGACAGAACCGAGGACGTAGTCGGTCGTCGTCTGGCCGTCACAGATAGATCACGGTATGGCAGAAAGGAAATAATCATCGTCGGGCTGGTTACGGGCGGTTGATTATGTACTGGCGTTGTTGAGGGTGAACTCGAGGCCCAGCACCGTCGTGCCACTCGAACTCCATCGTCGCCTCCGTGACGCGCAGCAGAGATGAGCTGGAGGCTTCAGTGTCAACTGTAGGCATTGCGGAAGCTCGGTGAGTTGATCAAAAAAAACAAACCTCCCGGTGAGTTAGTTTTTTCTAAACAAAAAGTCCATTGACGTGCGCCTCAGCATACAGCACCCTACGCCGATTTTGGACCCGTCCCCTTTTCCTTCTTGGACCAGTCCTTCGTTCTGATTTCACCGAAAAGAAATCGTGGTGGCTAATGCCGTGCAGTGCCAAACGTCGGATGTAGAATCCCATGTGAAAATATCGTGGGGGTGGGGCGACATCTGATCTGGAAGCGGGGTGAGAGGGCGACAGGACTGGGGGATTTTCTGAGCAAATGACCGTACTCGCGCCCCAATTCTGTCTCGTGTGTTGATGGCCTGCAGGCAGGACACCTGCGCCTCCATGCATCACGTACCTCGGGTCTTGTTTGGTGACTCCAAAGGCAGACAAGGTGATATTTATGTCGCGGATGCTACTGTATGTGGATGACTGGCCTACCTCTTTAGATGTGGGATCATGTGTGACACAACTAACCTGGCTTATCTTCATAAACCCCAGAGTGTCCTGTCCAGGGACCCGAACAACTAGCTGGACGACGGCATCCTGTCCCTCCAGAAGATCCGCGCCTCGTTCGAGTTACTGTACCTCAGTTGTTCGTACAGTACTGCGACATCTTCAATTCAAAGCCCTTTCCTATTCATACATTTGTCATGCCAGATCCAGCACGTGTGGGCGGCGCAATGTATTGACACTCACCCGTTCAAAATATCACAGGTATTGTACCTCCCTACCCCCTTCCCTTCTGAAGTACACTTTATTCGCTCCAACTGGAGCACTAATATGGCCCAATGGGTTACTTAAGTTCGGTGTTCCATGTTCGACGTTTACCTACGCTACTGTCCCGGACAATCCCGCTCTAAGGCAGTGTTCGTCCATATGCCGTACTTACTACCAGCCAAAATAGGATACATACTCTTATGATGGCCAGCAACAAGCGCGCGGCTGTTGAAGGAAAGGAGGTACTGCATCCGGAACTTCGAAAGTCCCTACTATCGTATGTTCTCGATGGTTTGGGCCTTGCGAATTCAATGCGAGCCTCATGTGCCCGCGTGGGTTTGTGGATTTGGTCGTCCCAGTGACCCTCTCTCAGCCCGACGCCGGGACAAATGACCCGGAGTGGCATCACTTGATTGTTCATGATTTCGTGATCATGAAGGCACTATTCGCTCCTCCAGGGACGGCGGGGCTATACCAGTATGTCAACCCTGGGTGTAGACCGTACTCCTTAAAGAACAAGTCACAGAATATCTCAGGTCAGGTCTGTTGCTATGGTACTGTACTTTCAAAGCTGTTTGTTGTTCGGAATAGTCCAGTTCCAGATAACCGAGACTAAATAACGTCGGAGTTTAGAATCTCGTTGAATCAGTTACGTTATATTTCGCGGCGTCCGAATCTTTTGTCAAAAATATGAGCGTTGAGCGTTTCTGGGGATTCTGAAAACAAGCAGCTGTCAATTTCACCGATCTCGCACGCGCTTGTTTTGCCCGCCGCTGTTGTGTGGGTTCCAACACCACTGCGCTACTATGATAGTAGTGCGCACCCACCAGCAGATATTTGATTCAAGGAGCCTCGCTCTGTACGGTACATATCGCCGAGGGGCGAAGAAAATGGTGGCAATATTTACGTCAGTGATAACATTTGAACGTTTGAACCTTTATGCATTGTTGATTCGGATCTGGATCGGCAGCGATCAACCCACCCTCGGCGTATTCACTTGACAGTCGCCCAATCACAGGCGAATCCCCGAATCCCGTTTTTTGCAAAACACTCCAGGCGCAACGGGTGAATTAAGTGGCCAATTGTTCGGGATACTGCTTCCTTTCGCACAGCACCGGATCGTTTCTCGACGCGGAGAAGGACGGGAAGTTGTTTCAAGTGAAGACGCTGATGAGGGAGCTGTAGGGTATTCTGTGGGACCCGACCCGATAACTGCAACATCCATCGAACGGCGATCTTTCCATCCCTCCCGCCGCATGCACCCGCCACAAGGGCCTGTATGCATTCCGGTGTGGTGCGCGACCCAACCCGGCTCTGTCAGCTGCACTCGAATAGCAAATTAGGCACGGGTGTCCGTCCATTGGCCAGGTGCCTGGTCCTTTGTGGTGGTTCCATTACAACTGTCTATCCCACTGGCCTCTGTACCGTAGCCTTCCCTTTTTATTGCGCGCAGGCGCAGCTACCATGATCTGGCACTTCCCCCTCTGGTTCTTGGCCCCCCATGAGTTCACCACCCCCCAACGAGTCGACGCACCATACGTTTCACCTCCCTCCCGTCATCTCCGTGCCGACCACCCCTCTCGGCGCGGTACAAACGATGATCTCTCTCCTTTCGCCGCCAGCCAGCGCTCAGGGTGCTCCGCCCCCACATGCAACGCCCGCGTCACACGCGGAAATCTCACCGGATGTACCCGTACACGCATATGCACCACCGCCTCCACCCACGCCTCCAACGCATATCGCGACTGATCCAGCAGATCCAGCTCTTGGCTCTGTCTCGTCGCACGGTGCACGCGCATCCACGCCCCCGCGCGGAACTGCCCGCGTCACGCGCTCCTACCCTGCGCTACCAGAGCTTTCGCACCCACCACCGCGTCCCGTCCCATTACCGGGCGCCGACGGCCGTCGCCTGACCGCCCACTACGCAGACAGCGAAACGGCTTGGCATACTCGGGACGATGTAGATCCTGTGCGTTCACCGATCACCGCTTACTATGTTCCCGCGTGGCCCGCGGCTGATTCGTCTGTTGGTGATTCCTCCCTCGACCAGACCCGTGAGAAGACCGTCGCACTTCGATTGAAGTCGACGATCGACTCCGCCACCCAGGAGCGTGATAAAGCCGCGCAGAAAGGTGAGAAGAGACACGTCTTTACGCGCCGTGAGCCGTGAAATCTCTGACATTTCTTTGTTGTCGCGTTGTACAGCGAAATGGACGGGTCTCGCGCTCAACATCGCCCTTGGCCTCCAAGTTCTTATGGGCGCGCTAACTACGGCCCTGGGTGCTGCGTTGAGCGGTAAGAATGTACGTATCCTACGCTCCCTCCTTTCTGTTTTGTAACCCATCTCATCGAGTTTAGACATCGGTCGCGATATCCATCCTCGGCGGTGCGTCAACGTTCGTGGCAGTCCTACTTGGCGCGCATGCGTGGTTCGAACGAGCCTTCAACATCGCTTCTTCGAGCAAAGGCCCTCAATCATTTCCTCCGTGAAATCCACGCGTTTGCGTTAGACCATGGACACGAAGTCGGGCGCGAGTGGGACGATAGGGTCAACGGCTTCCGCCTCGGACTGGAGAACATGTTGGGCAACCAGCCAGGAAGCGTAACGATCAATACAGAGGCAGCAGGCTTCCACCCGGGCGCCGAGAAGGCAGGGTTGAATGGAGCTGGGTAAGCCGTAAAGTAATCCATTCCGCAGAAACTTCGGCTGATAAGGCGGACCTATGACAGGAAATATCCTACGAGCGCGACTAACGCCAAGTTGGGATTCACAACAGTATAGGACATGCTCACAAGTCGTTGTTAAATATGTTCTACCCCGCCTCACCCATCGCTGTCTTATACCCCCCTTCGTTGTCTGTTGTTCATGGGTCCCATCCACATCCTATTCTTGATGACACACCAGGCTACTTCCAACGTCATTTGTCACTCCTTTTTGCTACTTCTTACTTGTAGTTGTTTTTTGTTGCGCTAATCGAAATTCCTCCTCATTCGCAGCTTGAATCCACAATTTAGACCTCTACGCGTTTGATGCATAGGCGAAAGAAACCTTTGCGAAATCACCTGAAGGAAACGTCCTATTGGTGTGGAATTTTATTAGGTCCGAGGGCAAGAAGCCCTTCGGCAATATCATCTACAGTAACCATTCTAGGCAACAGGAGCTTTCCCTGTCCCATTGATTTTGATTGGCGCGTGGCCACGTCATCATGGTACCCACACAATGAACAGCCCCACATGCCGCCATGTCAGGCCGTCGTCGTGATCCAGACCCTTCCCTGCTCGAGTTTACGCATTCGAAACGATGTTCCGTTATCAGAAAGGAGGATGTCATGCGTCAATTGTATTGTAATTTGGCCAAAACGGTATATTACAGTAATTGAATATTAATTTCAGGAGGGGCGCTTATCAGATTTGACAAGGCGTTCCATGCGCGTCGGATCCCGGGATACTGTACTGTACTGTAGGGACCCGTGTTCACTGCGACTTCTCGAGTTCGCGCCAACTATCTTTACCGTGCGGAAAAATGACTCCGCTGGTTTCGTTCTTCGCCGATCGCTTCCTTCCTTCGAAAATCTCTTGGAGAACGAGATCTTTATTGCACGAGATGGCATCATTTGAGGCACAGACAACATAAGCAGGCTTTGAGGTGATCTCTGTTCGGAAACTGTTCGGAAAGGCTATTGTACAAGGGGGTACGAAAAGCGTCTCACACAGATGATTTATTGATACGGCCTCATTTCAGTTTACGTGTACACATGTACACGTACAAGCAAGCGTACTGTACATGTACAGTATGTATTGTAACTTACTGTACTGCCAGTGTGTTGGCTTGATCAAGTTCTTAGATTATCTAATCTATGTTCTGCCTCGGGTACCGGCTAATCATCAGTCCCTGTTAACCGCAACACCGTCATGGTCATATCTCTTCTCTTTAATTCCCCACCGGGTCGATCCCTTCTTCAGCAGTTCCGGTCTCGGATGTCAACATACCCGGCATTTTCTGGTTCTCTGCTGGTGGTATGCTACGAGTACACAAATACTGTAACGCCGGCCAGCTTGAGTGTTTGGGCTTAGTGGCGTTAGCACGAGACGCCAGCATATCCATCCATGATAATACTGAAGCTAACCAGCGCTATAGCCGAACCGAGCAGGCTCCGCCTTCGTTGGTGCTGAGCACAGTGACAGACTTCAATTTGACATCGTTCCGTGGACATTACTCTTAAGCCGCTGTTTTTCACCGTCGCAGGTAGACCGGAGACGTGCGCCACACCTCCATTCCTCTGTCAGAGCCCTTACAGTGAAGATGACGTCCTGCCTCGGGTATAGCTGTACCGTATCACCGAGTGCGGGGGACTCGACGTACATCATCCAGGCTAGGGCCAAATGTTTCGCCCAGTGGCAATCTCCCCGACTCTCGTGATTAGCTCTCACGTTTCTAGCGTCCGCCCGCCCCTCCCAAAAATAAAGAATAAGGAAAATGGCGCTTGCACTGGGGTCTTCTCAGCCCGCACAATCTGCGCGCAGGGCCAGAAAGGAAGCGAGTATAACTGTACGTACATATGATGCGACTTGTCCGGATTCATTGAGAGTGCGATTGCAACTTCGGTGTGTGAGCTTGATCGACGTCGATTGCGGCGATAACGCCAAAAACTCTCTTACTCTGTACTGTACTGTATGCTTTCGCCATTCGTAGCTCGGGCTAGCCCTTAAGGTACAACAGGGTCAAGCCCCCCGCGCCACGGAAACCACCGCGGATCATTCACCTGTCTGCGCTTGTAGTGCTTCGGAAATGCTTCGGAATCGTTTATCATGACGACAAACCCACCGGGGTCGCTAGATGGAGTGGTCGGTGTTTTCATGAGCCGAAGATCCCCTTGTTCTCAGGCTTGGGCAATGATCCGGGGTAAAGCGGGGGTCATGTGGGATATCTTTGCATTGGTTTGGCGTGTGCGACCCGAATTCAAGACCGCATCGAATACCTGCTGATCCGACGAAAGTAAAGTCAAGATCGATGAAACAGCTGGCAGGCCAACCTATACACACCCATACCAGGCGGAGGTCCTGTTGAGAACGAGACGAGCATACTGGCAATTGCGGGTCATGTTTTCGCGAAGAAAAAAAGAAAGTTTTGGATCAATGACGCGGCATTCTAATACACAACCGAGACGAAAGGGGTCTGCAGTGTCCGACTCTGCACTGGGTCTGCACACGCGATTCCCGGAGGCGCGCACGCCGAAGTCAACTCTGTGCCAGACCACACGAATGCGCGAACTCGTCTAAATCCCTGCCTGCGATTAGCCAACATAACCAAGGGCATTGCAAAAAAAAAAACTCGGGTATCAACCCCAATCGTTGGGCTCGAACGCTTCAAGTTCTACGCCAAAGTTCGGGCGAATAGGTCGAATACGAATCGCAGATGACAGTCTCTTCAGCGACGTTGGTAGTGTATCAGAGGAGGCCTTCGAGAAACAGAGTACTGTACCAGCAAAGGGAAGTGCAGTGAGCCACACGGGTGCCTCACTCTGGTCTCCGGTGTCTCAGGCTACACCCCGTGGCGCGAATACAAATAAGGTAAACTTGAACTGACAGATGTCTAACCGTGTGTCTAACGTCCCTCGGCGAGGTGCCTGTTCGTTTTCCGTGCCACCGACAGCTGTCTACTGTATCTGACTGGCCTCTGTAAGACCTACTGTGGCCTCTCTTTTTATTGCGCGTGGTAGAACTATCATGATCTGGTACCTCCGAGTCCCCCTCCGATTCTTGTCCCCCCATGAGTACACCACAGCCCAACGCGTCGACGCCGCCTACTGTACATACCCCTCCCGTCATCTCTGTTCCAACAATACCGCTCGGCGCGGTTCAAACGATGATGTCTTCGCTTCTGCCGCCAGTCGCTTCTCAGGGTGCTCCGTCGCCCCATTCAGCGCCCGCGCCACACCTAGAAGTCTCACCTGATGCACACGTGCCCGCATCTATGCCTACGCCTGCGACACAGATCGCAGCTAATCATACTACTTATGCTCCTACCTCTGTTTCATCATACGGTGGACACGCGCCCGCCCCTCCCCCGCGCGCTACTCTTCCCCAACCTTGCCAGAGCGTTCGCACCACCCACCACCACCGCGTTCCGACCCACCGCCAGGTGTCGGCTTCTTCGGTCGCCTGATCACTCATCACACAGGCGACGAAACGGTCAGGCACAATCGAGACGATAAAGTACACGTAGGTTCCTTTGTCACCACTCATGCTCCCTCGTGGCTAGCTGACCTTTCTGCTGCCGGTGCCTCCTCCTTGGACCAGTACGACCCCGGTACGGTCGGCGCACGATTGCAGCCGACGGTCGATATTGCCGAGGCAGTAACCAAAAAAGCCGCGCGGAAAGGTGAGGACAAGAGACGGCTTTTAACTGCTGTACGCCGTGTTGCTGACCTTTTTTTTTGTGCGCATCGTACAGCACACCTAACTGAGTGGCTTCTTAACGGCGCCATCGGCCTCCAAGTTCTCATCGGCGCGCTCACTACAGCCTTGGGTGCTGTATTGAGCGGTAAAAATGTGCAGATCCATACCCACTTCTGTGCCATAACCTATTTCTGACCTCATCGAGTCTAGACATCGGTCGCGATCTCTGTCCTCGGCGGTTCAGCAACGCTCGTAGCATCATACCTAGCACGCATGCGTAGTTCGAGCGAGCCCGAGGCTTCCCGTCTTCGAGCGAAGGATCTCGATCGTTTCCTCCGCGAAGTCCAGGCGTTCCAGTTGGACCATGGGATCGCAACAGATCCCATATGGGACAAGCAGATCGATGACTTCCGCAGCCGCCTGGAAAGCATACTGAGCAACCAGTCAGGAAGCGTCACGAACAACCCAGAGCCGGCAGGCCCTTACTCGGGCGCCCACAAGGAGGTTGGTGCGAATCGCGTACCATGGTCCAATAATAAGGACGGGTAAGTGCACAGTTACCCTTTCCGCAGAAACTCGAGCTGAAAAGGTGAACCTATACAGGACGTATTCTTTGAGTGCGAAGGACCCCAAGTTACAAGTGTAGGATGTGTTTACAACTCACGTTTATTGTACTCTATATCCTGCGTGTCACATACATCGCCGTTCTATGTTGTTCACGAGTCATGTTGACATCGATACGCCGGGCTGCACTCCCATAGTCACTTTTCATTTCCTACTTGTAGTTGTCGTATGTTTTCTGTTGCGCTAATCGATTTTTTTTGTCATCCCCGCCCCTATATTGGGGAGCAATTTTGACTCAATGAGGTTGTCTAGCTTAGAGCGCTTTGGGAGGCGGTCTTCGGGAGGCGGGCATGGCAGGGACGCCCAGTCGTTGTTCGTCTCCTTGACCGCGTCATCCTGAGTTGGGCGTAAGTGCCATGAAACGAGAAGGGAGGTGGAAAACTGCACCTTCAAGCGCTTCGGTACCCGATAGGTGGTCTCCAGGGTATTCCACTGGTCCAGGAGCTATACCTGCAGCAAGGTTAACCAGGGACGACGGTGGAAAGAACAACCTGAGCCGCCTTGGGTTCAGGGAGGTGTGAAGCCGTGCTACTGGTCGTGCAGGCCTCCGCGCGGCGCGTAACTTCGTATAGGGGCTCGCTTCGATCAGAGACGCGTCCCTCTGAAGTTGCTAAGGGCACGCGATGGTACGGAACGCTGGAGGACGCAGAGAACGAGGGGAACTGGGCCCTACAGAGCCCTGAAGCCCTGAGGGAAAGCGCTAAGATTGACTGGGGTTGAAAGGCGTAGATACAGGAAGTGTTTATATTGGCAAGCAGAGAAACCGATCTAAAGGTACAGTGGAATCCAGTGAGCAACCAAGCGAGGTTGCAAAACCAGAGGGAATGCAGAACTGAGTACTGAGTACTGAGGCCTGAGGCACTGAGCGACCAAAGTGCGGGAAAGTCCGGTCCGCCAGAGCAGTGCAGAAAGTAACTGGAACAAGTGAGACGAGACGAGACGAGAAACGACGTGGTCCGTGGCGAGACTAAGCGAATTGACAACGGAATCAATGACGAGGTTAGTTGCAAGTGCCCTCGGTTGGGCCTGACTCAAACTGAATTCATGCGAGAAGAAAGGGGGTTACAAAGGCGACACGACTCGGCTCGCGAATGGTCCTAAAAAAAAAAGACTCGGCTCGCGACTCGGAGTGCTCTCAATTCAGTACTGCTAGCATGAAACAGAAATCAGTGGGAGGAGTGAGAAGTAAAGAAGGACGAACCAAAAATCTCTGCAGTCTGCGTATACGTATGTCTCGCCGCTCATTGGTGCCTCACACTGAGCCAGCCATAGTGCACAAGGGCGCAAGCATGGGCGGCAGACCTCCTGACCATGGGCGGTGATGCCATCACAGCCACCGTTCTGCAGGTCATCGGGCAGATTATTATCAGGATTATCAGAACGTAATCTCTGGTCTCACAATATCGCCCAATTTCACTACAGTATCGCCAATCACCTCGGGAGGTTTTCCCTGATGCCCCGGGTATCCAACCGCAACCGTTGGGCTCGAACGCTTCAAGTTCTACGCCAAAGTTCGGGCGAATAGGTCGAATACGAATCGAGGGCGCGTAAGCATCGGGCCGGCAGGACCGGCAACAGGCTCAATTGTGGTCTCGTTTGTCCTCTCTTACGAAATTCATTTTCCTCTACATAAATACTTCATTGTTCACGTAGAAAGACCTCAGCCTTTTCTCCCAAACGGCTGAGTCGCGCATTCTCGCGCTCCTACAACTATGACAGCCTATTCAGCGACGTTGGTAATGTATCAGCAAGTGTATCAGAGGAGGCTTTTGACCTTGCTTTTGACAAACAGAGCACCAGCAAGGGTGAGCGCACAGGTGCCTTGCTCCCGTCTCCGGTGCCTACTCCGTGTAGGCGAATTGCAAATGAAGCACACTGACAGATATCTAACGTCCCTCGGCGAGGCGCCTGTTCGTTTTCTGTGCCACCGACAGCTGTCTACTCTATGATCTCTATCTAACTGGCCTCTGAAAGTCTTACTGTGGCCTCCCTTTTATTGCGCGTGGTAGAGCTATCATGATCTGGCACCTCCGAGTCCCCCTCCGATTCTTGTCCCCCCATGAGTACACCACAACCCAACGCGTCGACGCCGCCCACGCTGCACATCCATCCCGTCATCTCTGTACCAACAATACCACTCAGCGCGGTTCAAACGGTGTCTTCACTCCCACTGCCAGTCGCTTCTCAAGGTGCTCCGTCGCCCCCCGCGCCACACCTACTAGTAGAAGTCTCCCCGGGTGCACACGTGCCCGCATCTATGCCTGCGCCTGCAACTGCAACACAGATCGCAGCTAATCATACTACTTATGACCCTGCCTCTGTCTCGTCATACGGTGGACTCGCGCCCGCCCCTCCCACCGCGCGCTACACCTCCCCAACGTTGCCAGAACGTTCGCACCACCCACCATCACGTTCCGAATCAGACCTACCGCCAGATGTCGGCTGCTTCGGTCGCCTGATCGCTCATTTCACAGGCAATGAAACGGTTGGGCACAATCGGGACGATAGTGTACACGTGTCGGTGGGTTCCTTTGTCACCACTTATGCTCCCTCGTGGCTGGCTGACCTTTCTGTTGCGGGTGCCTCCTCCTTGGACCAGTACAAGCCCGGTACGGTAGGCGCACGATTGCAGCCGACGGTCGATATTGCCGAGGCAGTGTGCAAAAAAGCCGCGGGGAAAGGTGAGGACAAGAGACGACTTTTACTGCCGTACGCCGTGTTGCTGACCTTTTTTTTTGTGCGCATCGTACAGCACACCTAACTGAGTGGCTTCTCAACGGCGCCATTGCCCTCCAAGTTTTCATCGGCGCGCTCACTACAGTCTTGGGTGCTGTATTGAGCGGTAAAAATGTGCAGATCCATACCCACTTCTGTACCGCAACCTATTTCTGACCTCATCGAGTCTAGACATCAGTCGCAATTTCTGTCCTCGGCGGTGCGGCGACATTCGTAGCATCATACCTAGCACGCATGCGTAGTTCGAGCGAGCCCGAGGCCTTCCCGTCTTCGAGCGAAGAATCTCAATCGTTTCCTCCGCGAAGTCCAGGCGTTCCAGTTGGATCACGGGCGTGAAGAAGATCCCACATTGGACAAGCAGATCGACAAATTCCGCAGTCGCCTGGAGAACATACTGAGCAAGTCAGGAAAGGTCTCTCACCACCCAGAGGCAGCAGGCCCTCTGGAAGACCGGGAAGTCAAACAACACTGAATCGGGCTGAGGCAGAACGGGAACCAAGTATATTGGTTTAGAACAGAGGGAGTCTTTGGTACGCAGGGAAGAGGGGAAAGATAGGAAAAGGTAAAGTGCGATAACAAGCAACTGTGTAGCGTCTTATATACGGATTGTGCGAGACTTTGGAATATGTGACATGTGAGCACAGATCTGAGTCAGTGACGTCGTCGTATGTAGCAAGTGACGTAGTGGGCTTGCACGGCGAATCGCGCACCAGGATGGGTAAGCGCGCTTTCCGCAGAAACTCGAGCTGAGAAGCGAGCGTGTGGACGCCCACCGAAGGACCCCAAGTCACAAGGATAGTAGGATGTGTTTACAACTCTCGTTTTCATGTTCTATATCCTGCGTGTCACATACACCGCCGTTCTATGTTGTTCACGAGTCCTGTTGATATCTACTCTCGATGACACGCCGGGCTACACTCCCATAGTCACTTTTCGTTTCCTACTTGTAGTTGTCGTATGTTTTCTGTTGCGCTAATCGATTTTTTTTGTCATTCCCCGCCCCTATAAGTTACTGGGGAGTGAATTTGACCTCCGCGCGCGCCTGGTTTGGTAAATTCCTATTGGAGCGGAATTCTACTTCCGAAGCCATTATAAGTAAGTTACTGTACTGTAGTTTCTTCCGAGGCAATGTTGATGTTGATTGGCGCCGCAAAGGAGCGTGACCATGTCATCGTTGTTCCCACTCACCCTGAGCCTGACGCGCCAGGGCCGCATATGTCTTAGACACGCTATGTCAGGCCGTGGTATCGTACCTGTGATCCAGACCTTGCTCAAGTCAAGTATTCCAAACGTTATCAAAAGGAGGGATCATGTGTCTTGTACTTTACAGTAACGAGAATTTTGGTGTAACGGTCCTTCCGGCCGTCCGTTGAATTCTTCTTGAGGGTCATTGCTGAGTGAAAACAGTGTATGACAGAGGTGCGACAGGGGAGAGGGTAGCGTGCTGGCTTCGCCCATACCTGAGTGCAGGCCACTGTGCTTTCAGTGAATTACGTGCAGCGCATTACTCGAGGACGCACCGCATCTCTTCACCACCGCATCTTGAGTCTGAATTTTTCGAATATACGTGTTGTAATCTACTACTCGTACACGGTCGAAGTCACGAATAAATTTGCTTTCTTTATAAGAAAAGGTATATATACCCTTTTCGTTTGCCGAGTTGACTTTGCGGTGTCAAACATGATGTGAGATAGTTGTCAGTAGCTCAGACTTCAGTACGAAAGACGATACACGTGCATACTCATACGTCCGAGTGGACGCCATGTTTTCACTGACAAAGGATTCGACCCTGGTTCTGTTGAAATGGGAAGCGCGTTTTGTCTGTAAAGGGGTGTGTTAGCAAGAAAGGGGAGAGCACGTTCTTACGTGTAAAGGAGGGTATTGGCTTTTCACTCGTGTACTACCTCATTGAATGCGATTCCAACCTGAATTACGGAAGGCAGGGCGTTCTTCAAACCGACGGAAGAGTCGGGTGCACCATAGTGGGACGGACAGTCTTGTATCCTGCGCCGCAAGTAATCATTCATTTCGGAGACAGGAGGCCTTACGAGCAAACCGATTGAAAACCCTTCGTCCTCGGCCCAGATTGCAGATGGAGTCGTCAAGCGGAAGATCTGTTCTTCTTTCAGATGCAGCGATGTCATCCTCATCATTCCCTTCAACTTGAAACGAGCTATCCGATTACGATCAATTGTTGCCGCGTATTTCTCGACAAATGGTTCGTGCGGTCTCCAACATGGTTCGTTCCTTGCGCCGCAGCGACGGTGTAATCGGTTTCGAGTGGATGGAAGAGGATGCGCGGAAGGTAAGTATGCCCTCTTACGCGCGCTTCTTCTCTGTGCTGATGTCTGTAGCGTCTTCTCGCTTGGGCTATTTAATCTAGAATTTTTCGTTCATTGTGAATGTTCCATTTGTGTACGTGCACGGCGGAAAGAGTCGCTTTGGTAAGATCGTGGTAAATAAAGGTAAGTTGAACGTCGTACGGTAGTTTGTGCTTTACGTCCTTCTTTTGTGGTGTATACGGTGACGATGTGGATCGCGGGTTCATTTTCTGCTGTGAGCCTTACCGTGACCACCGGTAGTACGTTAGGAGACAGAGAAGGCTTCTGACACGAGAGGTCTGTATGCGTTAGGGATTACCACGGGTCACCCCCGGGTAATTTGGGGGCTACCCGTACCCGTACCCGCCGAAACCCGTACCCGTAGGAGCGGGTACGGGTACCCGTGCATACGGGTACGGGTATTCACGGGTTTGGTGAGTACTTGCGGGTTTGGCGGGTTACCCGTAACCCGCAGGGGTATATGGGCCATTCTTGAGGCCGTTGGCCCAAGCGTTGGCCCATTGTATGCAGTGACAATGGAGTGTTTAGATTCTCAGATACAAACAAATACACTAGTACTCATAACCGTGTACATCGCTGCCCTATGGTCATTGTAGGGCCTCATCACTGTCCGTTGCGTCGTCGTCACCTCTGCAGCTGCAGTGGACGAGGCCTCCGCCCAAGGGGGAGCGGAACCGCTAAGCGCCCAAATGGGGTCAGGGAGGGAGGGTCGTCCAAGGGGTCGTTAAAAGATTTTTGCGGACGGGCGCTTGGTGGGCGCTTGGTGGGCGTCTAGTGGGGCAGCAAGAGCGAGCATGGCCAAACTGGCATGGGCTGCATCATGCCTGCATGTACAGGTGCACAGGTAGATGTTCTACGCAAAGGGGGAGCCCACCATCATAGAGGAAAACTAATTATTAGGTAGCAAATAGAAGTGTAGGTGACAAAAACAAGAGAAAAGACCCAAAAAAACGTGAAGAAACCTAGTTTTCGGTATCACGCAGGCCTTCGCGGGGCACAAGCTGTTGAATACGGGTTCGCGGCGATTGTGGATATGTCTTTACTGAAGGGCTAGAGCCGCGCGCCAGTGCAGCGAGGTCGGGAATGGGAACGGGGCTGGTCAGTCGCAGGCAGGTCGGAAATGGTCGTGCACGCCTCGGCGCAGCGGGAAACTTTGTATAGCTGGCCGCTGTGGTCGAGAACGTGTCGTGCCCGTGTTTCTAAGGCCGCGCGCAAGTGCGGCACACTCGAGAACATGAGGGAAGAACTACACTGAGCCCTGATGCCTGAGAGGAGTCTGTATTCTATTCCTGCCTGCAATATATTCTCACATGTACAAATGGCTTACCCGACATTTGTTTTGTGGTCGCTCTTGGCTGTTGTGTACTTTTTCAGGTTATACTAGTCACCTTACTCTGTAATCGTCTTGTTCCTCCCCAGTGACCTCTGTACTCACCCCTTGCGGTTCCCAGTGTTCCGCACTTTCGTGCGGCCTTAGATACTTAGACACAACGCGTTTCCGATTTATGCGGCCACCTATGCAAAGTTTCGTGCCACGCAGAAGCGTGCATGACCGTTTCCGACCACCTTTGACCACCCGACTCAGCAGTCCTCATGAAGCCTCTCCTGAACTCACCGCACTTGCACGCGGCCTTAGAAATTTTACTCTGATGCATCCACTATCGCTGCAGACCTACAGACAACATCTCATGCTCCGCAACGGCCTGCGCAACCACTTTCTCTGCTAATAGGTACTATAACTTAGTCTATAAGTGTGGATGAGAACATAATGCCGCATTTGGAAGTCGTGAGAAAGTAGTACCATATTTATATAAGCGCCCTATTACGGCCCCCCCCCCCCCCTCCTCCCCTTGGGCTTATGGGAAAATTGTACCCCATTTACAATATTACATTTTTGCACCCCCCTTGCCTCCGCCGCCTCCGCATCCTCCGCAGTCGCCATCGCCCCGCCGGTGCCAAAATCGTCTGTCGCCTCAGGGTGATTGCCACCGTCGTTCTCTCGTCGCGCCATCTCCTCATAGTCACCCATTGCAGTCACCTCGTCGATGTGATCGCCTCGTGGTGTGGTCGTAATCGTACCCCGTTGCCGTCGTGGTCGCCGTGGTCGCCTCGCCGTGGCCGTTGTGGTCGCCTCGTCGAAGGAGTCGAAGAGGTCGCCTCGTCGGCGTGATTGTTGTCTATTTACCACGTGTCGTTGTTGCGGTCGGCGGTCACGGTCGATGATCGTCGTGATTGCCCTGTCGTCGCAGTCGTCGTCGCCTCGTTCAGTTGTCGGCCGATGTGGTCATGTCATGGGTCAACTTGAACAGAACCCCGCCGGCGCAGTCGTCGTCGCCGCGTCGTCACGTGTTGTCATGTGGCTGTGTTGAACGGTCAGGGCCCTATGCTAAGGCCAATAAACAAGTACGGCAATTAAGTCAGTAGAAAACGTAGTGGATATAAAAACCAAAACTTAGCGTCTCGGATAGGGTTGCCGAAGTCCGGTTCCGTCCGGTTCTTCGGGATTTTTGCTGAACCTTGAACCGGACTTTCGGTCCGGTCCGGGGAATCTGTTGAACCTCGAACTGGACCATCGGTTCAGGTTCAGCGGGGTCCAGTTCAGGTTCAGCAGGGTCTGGACCTCGAACTGAACCTTTTTAGAGTAAACTGAAATCTCTGTTTAGTGTCGCCCAACTCCCCCTCAAGATGTGCCATCCATGCAAGGATACAGAAGGCCGTGCGGTGGGATACTACTGCTTCACACCTTAGGTACTCGCATTCATCGGAAATGCCAGTGGGGGGCCCACTAACTGTCACCATGCCCACACAACGCCTGGGAGAGCGCAAGTCCGGACTCAAGTGGGTGAGTTGTCATATCCATTACTTGCGGCAGTCATTGCGATCCTGGGCCCATTCATGTCACGATCCCAGTTGCAGCTAAGGTGTTACCGTGTCGTCGTACTACTGTCTCCTGCCTACTCACGTTCATTGGAATTGGAAGACCCTCACCCTTGCCCTCACCAACCATTGTCGCACTCATCCCCAAGAGAGTCGCGAGTCTGGACCGTGACTCAAGCTGGTGAGCCATTCTCTTCATATCCGTCATCCCCACCACGGTGCCACTTGCAGACATCCTTGCAAAACTCCAACACATCCCACGTCATGATTGCAGCTGGGTACTACGCTGAGTCACTGTCTCGTGCCTGGCTGTCCGCTGACACCACCCTTTGAGGCCACCCACCCCAGTGCCACGTCGTCAATATGGGCCACAAGACTGTCCGCCCCTTACTAATTCACAGGTACTACCCTTTTACAAACTAACGTGCACGTCCCACGCATGTTTACAAGACCCCGCTGGCATTTCTTGCGGGAGCGGTCCGGGCCAACGGTTCGCCGAGGACGACTCAGCGAGTCAGCGTCAGAAATGAGCCATACGGCAAACAACGATACGGTATGGTTTTCCCTTGATGTCCCCTCATATTCACCTCAGGTTTCCATCAATCCAATGTCAAGGTGCACCCTCGGATCAAGCGTGAGCACGCCGAGCCCAACGTCACGACGGCGACGGTCACATACCCCATCGCCTGCCGCCTCGATTACTCCCGAATTACTTCGGTTTCGGCCTCGGTGCCCCTTCAACCTTGTGCCATCCCCTGCGTGCTGCCTCGCCGATCATCTACACCCGTCTACGTTCTGCGGCGACACCATCCGTGTTCGCACCCGTGTCCCTGAAGCCGCCGAACCCCGTGACTCCTGCGCCATGCGATGCACCGCCGTTTGACATAGCAGGCGAGGAACGCCTTCTGCAGGATATTGTAGACAGGTGCTCGTGCAGGGCGTATAGATCACGCGCGGGGGGCGGCTGCACGGGCAGGAACTCGTCGAGGCGCGTCCAAGCAGCCGGCTTGCTATCACGACGGCGCTGTTGCGCGAGGAGTGCAAGCGCGCGGCTGGCGTTATCAAGTTCGGCATCATGAATGTGCTCGCAAGGCGCGAATGAGTGCGCCTGCTGCCCCCGCGCATCGATCCGGAACTCTCCCATCATCCTTTTTCCCCATTTCCCCCCCTCCATGACCCCGTTTCTACACGACACGTTATTGACGTGTCTTACAGGTACAGCTCGTCTTTACAATCCTCAACAGCCTCTTAGTAAATCAACGCCATTGCCACCACTGCAGCTAGCGGCCCGATGCAAGTCTTGTGTACCCATAAACGACGACGACGATGCAGCCACAGTGTGGTGTGCACTAGGAAAGCTGCAAGTAACGATGGCGCAAAAAACGACGACGGCTGCAATGGCAGCTGCTAGCAAGGCGACAACGACAACGACCACACCGCAACTACAGCGAAGGGCTTGGCGGAGGGACCACGACAGCAACGACAAGGTTGCAGTGGCAACGTTAGCAACAGCGACGAGCGACAGTGGGAATAGTGGCAGCGGGGCGGCGGAGGTGGTACCTGTAGATAATTTGTCCTACATACTATCCAATACTAGTAGACGGATTTTTTTTTCTACATTTCATGATCTGTGTGATGATTCCTTCTACTAGAACTAGCAAGAGAACTAGGACTCGAAAAGGGTTCGGTTCGGGTTCAAACCGGGTTCAATGTGGTTCTCACATTTTGTGCTGTCCCCGAACCCTGGACTGAACTTATGGTCCGGTTCTGCACAACTGCTGAACCTTGGACCGGACTTCGGTCCAGTTCAAAAAAGTTCGGGTTCGAACTTTGGTTCAGAACTGGACTGCAGCATCCCTAGTCTCGGAAGCTGCACTGCAGCATACACTTGAGAATGCCGAGACCGAATAATAACGAGGGAGGTGAAGCGAGGCTGCGAGGGAGAGAGGCGGTGCAGACGGCCTGAGATGGGCCACCTGTGGGGCTGGAAGAGTGAGACGAGACGAGACGAGCTGGATAAAATGGGCGTCTACTCACATTGCCACCGATGCGGCATGCCAGTGCCGAACAGAGACGGCACTAGATGCGGGAACCCACGGCTAGTCTATGAGATGAAAATACGTGTTGTTGTCGTCCTGGGCGAGATCATGAATGACGAAACTTAAAGAGAGAGAAAGAAACTGCACATGGATGGATGGGATGGGATGATGGGATGGGATGGATGGGATGGGGAAACGCGAGAGAAATCGATGGGCCACTCAGCTGTTGGATGTCGTGGGGAATGAGTCCGATATGGCAAGCTAAGCCACACAGAGATGATCCGACGCAGTCCCGGACAATTGATTGAAAAGAAAGGATGGAATGAGAAAGGATGGAATGGGTCGTCGTAAGTGGCATGTTGCCACCCGTTGAACCGCGGGTACCCGGGCCACGGGTACGGGTTTTGCACGGGTTGGGAAATTGCTACCCCGACCCGTACCCGTGTGACCCGTACCCGCGACCCGTCACGGGTATGGCTGACCGTGGTAATCCCTAGTATGCGTTAAGTACCTTGTTTTGTAAGGAAACGTCGCAAAAGTAGAGCGAGTTATACGTACGGTCAAAGAATGACTGTTCAATATATAACATTCCTTGTTTTCTGTCAGCTTCATCGGTTCAACGTTCAATAGGCATTATATGCGACAGAGCGACATAAAGTTAACAATGTGTGAAAGCCGGTTGACGGACGCCGACCCTTGCCAGTGAGACGAAATTGTAGGCACGGAAGTACCGTACGTGGGATTTAGATCACGTGGCCGACGACCCCGAGTTCGAGTTGTCACCGACGAACGTCGATTCACCTTCGTCGAATGACTTATCCCGGGCTCGAATTGTCTGGCTCCCCTGCCAGTGGTTCGCTATTTGTGCACAGTGCCTGGTCAGCCTAACGTTCGGCTTGGCGCTGCATACGGCGACGTCTCTGAGCCATCGCTACGCTCACCCTGCGCTACAGGCCCCGAGCCAAGCAAGATTCGCCATCGCTGCTGCCACAGTAGTAAAATACTAAAATCAAATGCTTGTACAGTAAAAAACTTCATCTGACATCATTCCGTGCATATTACGCTTAAGCCGCTGCTTTTCACCGTCGTCGCAGGCAGACGGGCGACGCGCGCCACGCTTCCATTCTTCTGTCTGGGCCCCCCGGACAGCAATGATGATGTCCTATCTTGGCTCGGGTATAGCTTTACAGTATCACCGAGTGCGGGGGACTCGATGCATATCATCATCCGAGTAAAGAATAAAAATCAAGGCGTCCGCACTGGAGTCTTTTCCAACGCGCACAATCCGCGTGCAGAGCTAGAAAGGAAACGAAAAGATACGTACTAGTATATACGTACAGTATATGTCATGCAACTTATCCGGGTCCATTGTCCAGTATGATTGCAAACCTTGATCGACGTCGTGGCAGTAACGTCAAAACCCTCTTACTTTATTGCATGTATTCTTTCTCCTTGGCTCACGATAAGGCGCCGGGTCAGCTCTCACACGGAAACTATCGCGGATCACCGTCTGCGCGCTGACCTTATGGTGCCTCGGAAATACCTCGGAATCATCCAGCATGGTAACGGAGGTCGCTGAGTCGAGTGGTTGGTGTTCTCTCGAGCGGGTCCTGGGCTGACCATGTGTGCGACCCGGACTTGAGAATTGCCGATCTGACGAAAGTGAGACCGATGAAACAGCTCGTGGGTCAACTTCACCTTCGTGGGACACCCCCAACACTTATCGTATTCATCGCTCGTTCCCAGTGATCGGTTCGAGTGCCAAGGCAGAGAGGAGGATGTCTGTGCTACGATGTTTCCCGTCTTATTGATATGCTTCATATAACAACATTTTCCCAACACTGGTGTTATTTGCATGTGTTCGAATCCCACTAGCAGATGGCAGTCCGTGACGCATACGCCCAAAGCTCAACAGAATCATTCCTCCCTTCGCCTGAAACATCGTTAAGGCTTTTCCATTTCCAGTCCGCCGTCACGGTGTTGAGGCCGCCTACATTCTCACTGTATCGTATCAGAGCGGCAAGTCTGGATCAGTGGTGTGCCGGTCGGGACTTTGAGGTCACGGTCACCGACCGTAAATCGTGGGAAAGTCGTGGAGAGTTGTCGACTGTCAAACGTTCGTGACCTTCTGCGGTGCCAGGAGTCCTCAAATCTATCTGCTTCAAAATTACGATTACTCCGTATCTAGCACCATCTATACTGTGACTCTATACTACTTCTTATGATTCTATGGCTATGTGACTGCCCTTGCATGTTGACCTCTGTGAAATCCTGTGTGGTCAACGTGCGGCTTCCATTCCTGGGCAGAGGGCTACCACTTCTGCGGCCTGCTGGGAGCATCTTCTTTTTCTTCGCATAAGTAGCGGTCACTCGTGAATCACCCCACCACCTTTCCCCCACCATGGCACCAAGTCGAACTCGTGGGTGGTGGAGGAGTTCTTTCCATGACCACCCAGCGTACAGTGCCAAGGCCCCAGAGTCGAAGGACAGTAGCGGTAAGGCGAAAGTATGGTGTATGCTGTGTTTTGAGGCTCGAATATTGGATGAAACGGCATGGATGATGGTATGGTTATTGCGGGAACTCGGGAGGTGGTGCGTTCAGATCGGCAATAGAGGATATGGTGCGCAACTTGATACATCCTTGGGCTCGGAATTCATTTCCTGACATTGTGAGGTCCAGTATGGGGCTCAAGGACAAGCTGATCGTACGCGCGGGTGGCTGGTTTCACGCACCTCACACTTGTCTGTCACCTCCGAGACTGCGAACTCCAGCCAAGGTCTGTGCGAGAACGAGCACTGATAGAGGTCACCATGACCAGTCCAGTTCGTGTCCGGCAAGCAACTCGGACAGGTCTTGTCCATATTCCTTCCATCCCTTGGCCCATCGCTATCGCAGCTGAAGCATCGGGATCGAGGCCAAGTATTACTAATTCCCCTTTCAGTTTGCAGCGTCGTTATCTGCTGACCCACTGGCATATTCCCATCACATGTACCCGCCATCCTGCCGGGCCCGCCATCCACCAGTGGATCAATTCCGTCAACTCGGGCCCCAAGTCCTGCTCTCTCAGATGCCACAAGTTCTTCTCGGGCATACAAGCGTCCTCGCCGTTCCGACTCACTCTTCACCACCAGGCTTCCTTTCCAGGATACGAACCGGAATGGGTCACAAGGAGAGCAAGCCATGTTTGAGACCGCAGTCACACGCTTAACGGCCAGTGCTGGTTTACCATTGCGATGGGTTGAAACCCTGAATGGCTGGCACTGTGCGAGCGATTCCTACCAAATGCGAAGAGTCCATCACGCAAGGTACTAACACAGCGCCTAATTCCTGCAACACTCAAGGGCTTCAAACAGACTGCACGAAACAATGCTCAGGTTTC
>JAKELI010000291.1:0-59896 GCA_021525025.1 Lactarius hengduanensis | reverse complement strand
CGAGGTGATAATGTGTGCAGGCACCTACAGGATGTTAGAAAGTATTCCCGAATGCTAGACGACCCACATACCTCACACGTCGTTCCGAAGCTCTCCATTCGCGTTCAATCGTGTCCAACTTGCCTTCGAGGTGTCTCATCATCTTGTCGTTGGAGGTGACATTGTCCGACGTGATACAACCAATCTGCCGAAATCAAACGCATTGGCGTCTCCAGGAAGGACGCTACACGTACCTTGGACTCCAACCCTGCCGCTTTGATGATCTCCATCACCACATTAGCGAGGTTTTCGCCGCTGTGGTTACCTTTAAGTTCCCGGAACGCAAGCAGCAACGTGCGGAGCGACCATTCTGTGGGGGATTCCTTGGTGCTATGGACCCAGTGCACAGTAATTCCGAGGTACGGGTCACGGGCTGGTGATGACCAGGTATCCAACGTTACTGATACCTCCCCAGGGACGCTCTGCAGACAATGTGAGTCAGCGCTTGGGTTTGCGATGAACAATACTCACCGCAAAAAGCTCATTCAACATGACCTTGACTTTGTGTGCTTTCGCATGGACAGCCTTTGCAACGCTTGTGCGGTGTGGAATATCGCTATCCTTGGTACCAGGACGTTGGACACATGAGCAAACGACGGAATGCCGCACGGTCCACAAGGGAAAAGGCCTACGTTTGTCACGAGTTGAGTAAGTCAATTGTCACGTATCATAACGAACGATATTTCCACCTGGTCATCAACCACCACTAACTCGAGGATGTGTTCCATCAAGCCCTCCTTCGACCACTGAGGCGCCTTGACCACAGTCCAGTCTTCCAGGCTCCCTTGTTTTTCTAGTTGCTTGGTTCCTGCCGCCGCCACCATTTTCAATGATGCGCTCATTTGGCTTGACCCCTTCGCGTTTGCAACCGGCCAAGTACAGCTCTCTGTGAGTAGCCCATTGTCTAGTGTCGTTGTTCAGTTTACTGACTCTTTCTTATATCCATGAGTAGTTACCTGATGATGTGCGTACGACAAGTTGAAACATTACCGGTCAAGCCATGTCTTGCATAGCCGACAGTACGTGCGTCCGTGTGACTCTCAGGATGTTCTCCATCCTTGAATATGCCTATCAGGTCGGCAAGCCGGATATCTCCTCCAGTGCTCGAGCGCAACCTGGGCTTTTGGTAGGCCTATAATAATACGTTACAAGGTGAGTCGACTCGTAAGTGCCCTAGGAGAAAGATTATTTACCTTCGCATCTTTTGTAGCCATCTCATCCAACTGCGAAAATTGCCATTCGTCATCGGACTCCCCTCCCTTCGCCTCCGACGCATTCTCCCCTCCTGACGCGTTACCCAAATCATTGAATTCGGGGTTTTATTTCCACATGTGTCATGAGAATCCTCAGATACGCGTGAAAATACACGAATCTTTGATGTTTGGGGGGGTTCCTCGATGGGGTAGACTTCGTCAGTCTCGGTGTCGCACTCAGCTATGACACTAGTCTTCTTTTTCTTTGTCTTTGGTGGTCGTGCCTCTTCTTCATTATCCGAGGTGACCACACTTCGTTTGGTCTTCAAACGATGTGTTGCGAGTGCTTCCTTTGCCTTTTCCGTAGGTTTGCGAACGCGACTGGGCCGTTTACCAGCAGATTTGGTGGTACCATCCACAGACTCATCATCTGTAAAGTCTTGGCCTGCTGCGGTGACGGTGCCGATGCCAAATGCGTTCAAAGTGGTCTGGGTAGATGTACCACCACTGGGCTGCCGGGATGGGGCGCTCGGGGCGCTCTTGCCTAAGGAAGGTGAGAACAAGCGTCAATCAATTATTGCGCACTTACAATTGGATGTAGGAATATCGTCCGGGTCATTGGGCCATTCCATTTCATGTGCCTCCTTGAGGCCGCCATTTGGGGTACACGCATCCCCAAATGGTTTTGTTGGATCCATTTGGAAGTTCGACCGAGGTTCGTTTTACTGAGGTTGTACCGTCCTTGAACTTTGAACTCCGTCCCACATCGGTATTTCCCATTGCTGCTACCACCCCGCCCCAGCTGAGTCGCCACATTTTCATCACGCGGCAGTTCGTAAGTCTAAACCTGTCTGTTCCTTGTGTCCTCCCCACTAATGGCCGTCGCTCTTATTCCAACCAGCAGGTGTTCACAAGACACCGACAACTTGAACGGCGCCTCACCAACCCAAAATAGATGAGTACAGTTGGTTCATTCAAGCTATGACACGCTAACATTTATTGCAGGTCTGCCAGGTCTACACAGCTTCTCTGGAAAACGCCCGTCATCGTCGACACCACCGAAATCGCTGCCCCACGTGGACCCCCAACCACACCACTACCCCACCATGCCCTGCGACTCCATAACAACGACAGTAACAGCGCTGACGGCGATAGCGACAGCGACGACGACGGTGCAACAACAGCAACTACAAGGACAATGGTGCAGCGACAGCAACTACGGTGACCAAGACGGCGACGATGACGGCGCAGTGACAGCAACGACAGTACGGCAACAGTGACAACAACGACGGTGTGGTGCAGCATGGCGAGCAGCGCGGCGATGCGACGATGGTGACAACGGTACGGACCGTACGGTGCATTGCGGCGATAGCGACGACAATGACAACGGCAGTCCAACGCAACGATAGCAACGATAACGACAACGGTATGGTGCAGCGGCAATAGACGATAACAACGAAGGGGTGGGGCAGGCAGTAGGCAGTAGTAGTTACGCTATGTAGTAGTACCCGTAAATACTAGATACAATAAACATGCTTAGCTGTATTTTTAAGACCGTGCGAGTACAGCACCCCAAGAGCAAGAGTACCCCTGCTGAGTGCTGAATCATTCGCGCCAAGATTCGCGCGCTACTTTGTAACTGGCAAGGCCAGCGGTCCAAGGTGCAGTCCGGTCCAGGACCGGGTCCACACCAACTCAGCGAATGGCGAACCCCGGACCGCACCTGCTAGCTGGGCCCCGAACCGCACCCCGGACCGAACCGGACCCGGGGTGCGGTCCGGTGCGGTTCGGGTCCGAACCCCAATCCGGACCGCACCCCGGCATCCCTACAAGGGTGAAACCGCGACAGACTGCCCACGGGTGATTGCACAGCAAACCTGATATAGTTCCCCCACGCACAGGCAGTAATAGCTAGACCTGGTAGCGTAGAGGTAGAATCTCCCACAGGGAGACTGTGATGCTTTGGTGCACACTCTGCGAAAATGGGCCAAAGGCTGTAAATGCAGAGAAAAGTAAGGACCTACCTCCGGACCTGTCCTCTGACCATCCTTCCATAGACCATTGCAATCACGCCTGATGTGCCGCGTGAGGGGGAGTTCACAGGAGAGAGCACAGCCATGGGCGCAAAGGTCAAAAGGCAAACCCACAGGGCAAGCCAACAACAAAAACAACACCTGGTATTGTGACAGCTCAAATAAGTTGGAGAGAACATATGACAAAACATATGACAAACCATTTCTTCCACTGTAAATCCCAAAAATGATTTCCACATGCACAGCAGAGAAACAGGAGATGCATGTGATGAGATGCGTGACACAAGCCTGATGAGGCACCTCATTGAGGTAATGTGTCTGTGGCAAACAGGAAGAAATCCAAAATGGTCCTAAATAAATAAACAACTGTTATACAGCGCAAGGGGAAGCGAGGAGCTATCATAGTATTATGGGGCACAGTCCCGAGCCAAAGCCCAAGGCAAGCTTGGCAAGCTTCCCAAGCCAAGGGCAATCATGCTGAAAACAGAAATGTAAAAGTGTGACAAATTCACGCGAAGGAAGAGAAGGAACCAAACCACAATTTGATGGTAGCTTTTTCCTTCTATCAGAAGGTTTTTTAACGCACCCATCACGTTCCTTCTGCCATCCAAAATATATTATTCACCCGAGATCTACCCTCTGTTTGAGGGGGAGTGTTGGGATTCAGCCCAGAACGGACATGGTCCGGCAAACATATTATATAATCGTAATATTACCGTAGCTAAACAATTATCTAAGAATAATATCTCAGGGAGAGGAGTAATACACTCTCCTCAGGACCTCCACACTTGTACATTGTTCACCTCTCCAGCTGCCTGCCTCCGCAAATATCTACACCCCAGGTCTGGACCTATGCTTAAAACCAGTCCATTCCCGTAGTGTATTAGTCCACCCTGTAATATATAGAATGGACATAATATATAATTTGATAAGAATCAATGACATTTGCAGGACACAACTATATTTACAAACCAGATAAAAATTCGTCACAAAATGGACCCAAATTTGATGGTATTCTATTTTTTTTCTAATGGATTTGAAAAAAACGAAGCACAGTCAATTTTTATAATCAGATTAATGCGGTTGAATAATCTACTACATTTAACCTAATTCTACCTCGTTCGCCCGACTTCCTGCTGGGTATGAGGGCCCAAATTGGGCCAGTTCCGGTCAACCCCCGGGCCAAAATCGGCCAAAATCCATACCCGACCTTATTCGGCATTATCCGGGGGCCTGGTCTGGCCTCGTGTCCGTTCCAGCAACGTTCCGGGCTCAATGCCAAATACCGTTGATCTTGATAGTGGTTTGTACTCTCCAGCCTATTGTAACTTCAATCCTGAAATGTATTATTTGTGTCCTCCAATGCCAGTGAAGCACGTCAGTGTAACGCATCTCATTTGAGCATATGGCCGCATGGAGACTCCCGGAATCTGAGGTTACCGGGATAGTTTGCAACGTCGTTTCGCGTTCCTTCTTTTCCGTGGATCTACCCTCAATTCTATTTATTTTTTCCACTCATTTATAGCCGCTGTGCGCCGGTATGGTGCTAGTCTGCGCTGTTAGCCCTGGATTTCGTCCTGCGGTGCCGCTACCAAGCAAAGTTCACCATGTCCCAGCCGATCCCATTTCTGCAGTCTTTACTTTCTCTCCTCTTGTTGCTCCTGTGTACGAACTACACTTTCTGTGATCCTCTAGTCAACTTTCAAATCGCACAGCCTCCGCCCTTCGTTCTCGACTCGGAATCACTCCAGTGCACTATTCCCATTCTTCAGTCAGTCTCGTTATCTCGCTCATCTCAGCGCGTACGCACTCACCTCGATTGGCTCTCAGGCGCACATTTGGATTCTCCATGGGAGAGTATGCAACTCTCACTTAGTACTTTTACCGTCTATATGCTAATGCTCGTGAATTCCAGTCCCGAGATCGTCCAGTACACGTCTGTGACCTGTTATTGTACCTCCCTGTCGTCCCCGTTGATGCCTCACTTTCAGACCACCAACCGGTTGCAGTACCCCCAACGAGTGGGCTGGTATCACCCTAACCTTAACGGTCACAAGCAACGGAACGCAGTACCCCCGTCTCGCATTTTTTACTTTCCACAATGTTGAAAGTTTGTCGATTTCCTTCTGTTATGTCGTTCGACGTTTTCGAACAAGACGGGTCGAATAGTTTGGCGATCTTCGACACCTATTCCAGACAACTTGGGAAGCGACGGTATCGTCTGGACGTACGTCAAAGACGTGACGCGCTTCATCCCCCTTTTTGCCGAACCCGGCACATTTATTTTGCAGCTCGACAACGTCATCCAGGCCGGACTCGACGGCGAATTCGCCGGTGAATCTTATTTACACTTATGTTTTCGCCGGGAGTACTCAGAAATATTATGCAGTGACACTCGAAGCGACGATTTTCTCGGGCTCGTCGCTATTCCCGCCCGCACAGCGCGCGGACTTGATTATTCCGCTGACGACTCTCGCTAATAATACAGGCGACGAAGCATCCGTCCCTCCCGGCTTTTCGGTGAGCCATCAGAACCTCCGAATCCCCCCCGAACAAATGCTAAATTCTATTTTCTTTAGATCGAAGTCACACTTCCTCAAAATGCCGTAACGGCATTCGTCGAGTTGCAAGCCTCTGCAAGCAGCTTCGACACGTTCTGGGTGTGTTTGCCGTCTGTCGGAAGCCTCCGGCTCTGATTGTTGCACTGTCGTGTTAGTATTTCAACATTCCCAACCAGTTCCTTAGCTCTTTTCCTCCTGGGACAATGGGTGAAGGACCGTTCCGGGAGGTCCGTGTCCTGGTGGATGGCCAAGTTGCTGGCGTTGCATTTCCCTATCCCTTTTTATCCACAGGAAGTGGTGTGCCTCCCGCATGGAGGTATGTCTTACTGTTGTGCCATCGTGCCTCAGTCAGCCTTAGGAATTCCCAGGCCAATCGCCTCATACGGTGCCCTAGATATGCCCACCTACCATCTTGACCTCACACCCTTTATACCTATTCTTGCCAATGGTCAGCCGCACAACATCACGCTTGATGTCGCCTCTGCCGAACCAGATCACCAAATCAACCCAAACTGGTATCTTTCCGGCTTACTACAAGTCAACCTCGACTCATCGACTTTACCCACTACGGGGAATATCACGCTATATCAGGCGGACGACTATGCTTTGTCGACTGCCTCGGGATCTAATGGCAGCGATATAAATATCATTGTTAACGCATCGCGTAGTATACACATCGAGGCGCAGATCATAGCTGGGAGCGGGGGGCGAACCGAAGTGGTATTCACACAGAATCTGGAATATGGGAACGTGCAGACCTATCCCCAAAAACCCCTTCCGCAGGTTTGTTTGTGTGAAAAGACCAACTGTGACGATTCGCACTCATTTCAGACTTAGGAAGTTTTCCAGATCGCCTCTGGTGAAACCCTCTCGACACACAATGGCGAGACAGCGCTGCAGGATACCTTTACATATCCTCTCTTCATCATTTTTACGCCGCCGGGCGGCCCAGACGGTATTATCTCTTCTTGTCTCTCCTCCGCTTGCTAACCCCTTCTTCTAGTCAACGCGGCGCAAATTGACCACGCGTACGACCGCATGCTCCTCCCTGCGCCGTTCATCATGGGTACGACCATTATCGAACACCAGGTCGCGTCGGGGACGGAACAGAGTGATAGCGATGGCTGGAGTGGAGTTAGCTTCAACACGTTCAACTATTTCGACACCGAGGGTAATACCTACACTCGACAGGTCAACGCGTCCAGCAATGCGATCACGTTTGACAATCAAGGCGGTACCCTCGCGCCGACAGCTCCGACTTGAAGCTCCTAGAATCCCAATCGATCTCCGGTATGAAGGCGCGGTTGCAGTGGCAGGGCAATCTGAACGGTACATGGTGATTGAGATACAATAGTATTGTATTACTTTGTCTGGAATCCTCGGTTTCAATCGAACCATGAATGTGTTTCTCCGCACGCTGAAACTGCGGCCCTATTAATAGTGTGGGGTTCGCAACCGGACGTCTAATGACGTGGCAGTGATACAGTAGGCCCGGGAGCGCGGACTTGGCCGCACTGAGCGCGGCGGGACGTCAGATACGTGGCCGCGGTCACCGGTCCGGTCACCAGTCTACGATATAGTCTACTATCGTATCAGACAAGCTATCACGGTTACGCCCAGGCTTTGACATGTCCCAGCACGATACGTACCAGACGCCGCTCTCTAGGTCGGTATACAGCGCACACAACGAAAGCGTGAGCTCACGCAAGGTCTTACAGCCGCTACGCTAGCAAAGAGATGGCGTATCTCTTCTCCGCAAAGGTATTCAGCAGCATCGACGACTTTGTACTACCTCCTCACCTCCCGAGCACAGAATCGTTATCACACGTGGCGAGAGCTGTGGCTCACTCTCGCCATTTCCGAGAAGCAGCTCGGCCTATCCATTTCCGATGTTGCGATCGAAGAGATGAAACAAAATCTCGTGCGCAATGACCTTAGCCGCATTGCATCCGTACTGATCTCCACGCTGCGTGTAATGGTGAGTAGTATCTGGACGAAAAACAATTTGAGATTGCCGCAGTAGAAGAGAAGATCAGACGTCACGATGTAATGGCGCATGTCCACACGTTCGGGACGGTTGCACCATCGGCGGCCAGGATTATCCAGTACGTCTCTACTCACTTTGCGCCGATGACCCCTATCCAACCGGAAGCGCTCTACGTAGCCTCGGGGCAACGTCTTGCTATGTCACGGAGTGCGTACGAACGATGCTGTTCCATTCCCCCGTCTTTGATCCCTTAAAATCGAACCCCAGCAACGCAGACCTAATCTTTCTTCGAACTGCCTTAACTCTCGTTTACAAAAAGCTCGCCGTAGTGATCGACCGCTTCTCTACTTTTGCAAGACAGTATCGCGATCTCCCCACGTTGGGGTTCACGCACTTCCAACCCGCACAACTGACCACGGTTGGCAAGCGAGCAACACTATGGCTGCAAGTGCGTCCATTCTTTATGTTGTACCCTTGGTAGGGTCCGGGGTATCCATCGCTCATCTCCCCAAAGGAGTTGCTATGGGACTTACGAAACGTCAAGAGAGCCCGTGATGATATCGGATTTCGCGGTGTCAAGGGCACGACAGGGACACAAGCGAGTTTTCTGGCGCTATTTGATGGTGATCATGACAAGGTGCGCCACCATTTCACAAATACGCCCGCAGGCGCATCCAATTCAGTTGTGGAAGGTCGAGGAGCTAGACCGGCTGGTCACAGAGATGTCGGGTTTCTCGTATGCCTACCCAGTCACATCGCAGACGTACTCGCGCAAGATCGATGTTGATGTACTCGCGCCGCTGGCCTCATTCGGTGCGACTGCCCACAAAATAGCCACTGATCTGCGCCTCCTTGCTAGTCTCAAGGTAATTCCCACCCTCGCTTGCGTTGAAACTGATACGACGCACGTGGCATACAGGAAGTGGAGGAACCATTCGAATCGACGCAAATCGGCTCCTCGGCGATGGCTTACAAGCGGAACCCGATGCGGTCGGAGCGCATCTGCTCGCTTGCGCGACACCTTATGACGCTGCACCAGAACGCGCTCGGGACGGCGAGCGTACAATGGTTCGAGCGCACGCTGGACGACAGCGCTAATCGGCGAGTGACGCTGCCCGAAGCGTTCCTCACTGCGGACATAGTACTCACGACGCTGCAAAACGTATCCGAGGGGCTGGTGGTGTACCCGAAGGTCATTGGGCGGCGGATCGCGCAGGAACTGCCTTTCATGGCTACTGAAAACATCATCATGGCGCTTGTCAAGAAGGGTGGTGATCGACAGGAAGCGCACGAGAAGATCAGAGTGCGTCCGTCATTTTCTTCTAGTGCGGCGGGCCTAAATCGCTGATACGTATTCAATTGGGCATAGGTGCTATCACATGAAGCAGCATATCAAGTGAAACAATTGGGCTTGGAGAATGACCTGATCGAGCGAGTGAGGAAGGACGAATACTTTGAGCCGATCAAGGATGAGCTGGATGGTCTATTGGATCCGCGGTGGTTCGTCGGCCGAGCGCCGGAACAGGTAGACAAGTTCCTGAGAGAGTGGGTAGCTCCGGCGTTGGGGGAGAGCGAGTTGAAAGCCGCGGTAGAGAAGGGGGATTTAGCAGAGCTGAATGTGTGAGATCTAAACACGTGACGTTGAATAGAGCCAAAGCCAACCGAATATGGGCGACACTCAACACTCCCGCCTCTCGTCCTCGCCCTCATCCTCGCCTCGCTTAAATACGTCCGACCCTCTTTCTTCTCTTCTACGACGACATGGACTCTCTTCAAATTCCAGACACCTCTCTTCCCGGCCCTTCGCGACCAAAACGGCGCTCCTCGTCCTGCTTCCGTCTCAACAGCAGCGGCATCATCGCCTCTCGCCCCGCCACCACAGTCTTCTCGCAAGCGTGCTTCCCACACCGTCGCATCATCCACTCATCCAGACGAACAACACAACATCAGCATCAACACCAGCCCCCATTTCGTGACATTTATGCTCACCCTGCTGCCGTCCAATATGCTGCCAGTCACCCTCGTCGTGCCATCCCAAAATTCGGCCCGTATCTCCTCCTTCAAACTCTCGGCGAGGGTGAGTTTGGAAAGGTCAAACTCGGTCTCCACACAACCTGGGCCGAAGAAGTCGCTGTCAAACTCATAAAAAGAAACAATATCGACTCTGCTCTCCGCATGTCAAAGGTCGAACGAGAGATAGAGGTCCTTAGGGTTCGTTCTTTCAGCCCCCATCCATCCGAGTCGTCCGTCTAACTAACCTAATATCCACAATAGATGCTCAAACATCCCAACATCGTCAGACTATACGACGTCATTGAAACCGACAAATACATCGGTATCATCCTCGACTACGCCTCTGGCGGTGAACTCTTTGATCATATCCTCGCCCATCGCTATCTCAAAGAAAAAGACGCTTGTCGTCTTTTCGCCCAGCTCATATCCGGTGTATGGTATATCCACCAGCGCAAAATCGTTCACCGTGACCTCAACTCGAAAACCTCCTTCTGGACCGTAACCGTAACGTCATCATCACCGACTTTGGTTTCGCCAATCGCTTCGAACATCGCACTGACGACCTCATGCAAACTTCATGCGGTTCGCCTTGTTACGCAGCTCCAGAACTCGTCATCTCTGAAGGCGCCTACGTCGGCTCTGCCGTCGATATATGGTCTTGCGGTGTCATCTTGTATGCAATGCTCGCAGGCTATCTTCCCTTCGACGATGACCCCCGCCAACCGGAGGGCGACAATATAAACCTGCTCTACAAATATATCGTCAACACCCCTCTATCATTCCCCGACTATATCTCTCCCGAGGCCCGCGACCCTACTATCTATCATGCTTCAGCCAGATCCCCAGCGCCGCGCTGATCTCAGCCTCGTCATGCAGCATTCCTGGCTCGCCCCATATGCGTACATTTTCGACAAATCCATCGAAGACGTCGAAGCAAGCGCTATCGAATCGCACAAAGCTAAGCGTCAAGCTTATCAAAGGCAGATGCGCAACGCCGCTCAGGCAGCGGCGACAGATCTTAATAAAGTATCTCGCTCTCAGAGTTCCAAAACGACGTCTTCCCCACGCCAGCGTTGCCGTCGGGCCGCGCAGCCACTCTCACGCCCCCGAGGACCAGACGTTGTATGAGACCTCTGCCGACATCGCCGCCGCATCTCAGGCGCAGGCGCATTCGCAAGCACGCCGCGGATATAATTCCACGATTGTGATGCCAACCCAGCCATCTGGGTACGTGGACGACGATCCTTTCGCTCAGAGTCCAGCCAATGCCGCGCCTGTTCCAATCCCTATTGTCGCTACTACCACCGAGCAGCAGCAGCGGCCGCGCTCAAACTCACGCAAGGAACCACTTCCACTCGTTTCCCGCTCCAGTCAATGGCACCGGCAGCGTGCGCAATAAAGCAACTAACATGCGGCACACCATCCAGGTCGAGTACGGCCAACCTGAGCCCCCGACTGCTCATCAACAGCCTAATACACCCAAGAAGGGGACCAATTCTATTCAGGAACAACAGTCAAATCCTCCACAGCCTCCGCCACACTCACAGTTACAGCCACCCTCGCCTCCACAGCCACAGCAAGTCCAGCCGAAAGAGAAACATCGCCGGCCATCTGTTTCTGGACCCCGCCCTCTTCCGCCCTCCCCGGGTATACCACCTGTAATTCAGGCTCCCGAGCCGCCAGTCGTTACTGTCAATGCAGCAAGCCCGCCAACGACTCCAAGTGCTCAAGCCGAGGCGTTTCAGGTCAGCATGGGTACTACTGGTTCTGTGTCAGGTTCGGCTTCGTCCAAAAGGGCAAACACGTCAGAGGTCTTTCTATCGACAAGATGGGCCTTGGGAAGATCTTCGGTCCACCCGCTCCCGCGGAGGCCACCCATTCTCCGACTCAAGCTGCCCGTTCTCCCTCAGAGGGCTCAGCATCGAATTCACTTTACACGACCATTTCTAAAATATCAGGATCGACTTCTCGCCGCCCCTCGACTTTACAGGTCTCACCGGCGGCCAGCCCGACAGTCGAGGCTTCTTCCACACAGACATCCCTACTCAGTCCAGACAATGGGAAGAAGAGTCGTCGCAGCACGCTGAGCGTGATGGTCGAGCCACTCGCGCGCATCAAAGTACGCCCCGGGCGTGGCTCCACGCGCGATCCAGAGACACCTTCGCGCGAAAAGGAACGCTCACGCGAACCGTCAGAGCGCCAGTCGCGTTCCGGACTCCCCACGTCGATATCGGAGAAAAATCCTGTGCATGGCGAAAAGGTACCGCGCGCCGCCGACATCGGGCATGGCATGCCTGCGAGTACCAGCAAAGCGCGCAAAGTCATGCAGTGGTTCCGCTCGCGGAGCAAAGGGCGCAGCCTCGACGACGACGCGGAACCCTCTTTGCCTCTGGGCGCGAAGCCTTCCGTGCGCGACGCGTTCCCCACGGGCGCGAATGCATCCTCCGCCTCTGTCAACGCCGTGCCGGTATACCCCGCCGACCTCACCCTGAGTATACAAACGTTCCATCGCGCATGGGCCCACCACACCCGCAGCGTACTGCAAGTACTGGGACGGAGGGAGCACCGGCTGCGCCAAGCTTTGCGGAGCTCGTCCGGCGGCACGTCGCGCCGCCCAAGGGGGTTATTCGCACCCACCACGGCGCCGTCAGTCAGGCGACAGTCACGACTGGCGTGCCAATCGAGGTAATGCGTCACGTGCGCGATGTTCTCGCGCGTATGGGCGTCGAGGTGCAGGTCGAGAGCGACTACAAGTATCGGTGCGTGCGCACGAAGAGACGGCGTGCGGTTGGGACGCCGTCCGGATTTGGTCTTGGTCTGCGGGATCCCAGCGCGAGCACCGGGCTGGGACTCGCGGCATTCACGCTGATAGGGTCCGCAGCGTCAACGGAGTGCGTGCTTTCGTCGATATTTGTGCAAAGTTATTGTTGTTGATGGACACGCTCCCGATGCGGTTCGCGCCACTCCTACTGCAGGTAGATAAACGGGGACTCCCTCTACCCTCCCAGTCGACGTTCGGCGGGGCGACGGGGGGGATGCTGAAGGGCTTGCTCATGCGTCGCCAGTCTTCGCAGGTATCGGGCAACGCGGACGCCGATGCGTCATCGCCCGAGATCACGCCCTCTCCCATCCTCTCACCGGGCGGCGTGCCGCAGTCGCCTGGCGGGCAGGTGGTCTCGCCCGGCGAGCTCGGACCTGAGCCCGTGTATGGCGACCCGAGCCAGGACCAGGGCGACGAGGTGCGATTCTACGTCGAGCTGACGAAGCTGGATGGCCTCAAGGACACCTACTCGATCGATATACCGTCGGGCTGAAGGGACATCTGCGAAGCTACAAATTTTTGTATGACTATATTACGCAGTATGTTTTTTTTGTTTTTTTAATTGACCCGCGGACGCTCATTCTCTTTCTTCACAGGCACCTCGAACTGCAACGATAAGTGATGCAGAGGTGATGTGGTCTGCGGAGGAGCTTTTCGAGTCGGTGAAAGATGTGTCGATTTTTTTACATGTAACCTTTCCCTTTCTTTCTTTGTTCTGTGTCGTGCTCTATGGTTTTCTGCTTCGCTCGTAGCTTATACCTACCTAATCCAGCCTTCTTCGTCTCTCCTGCTCCCCTCCCAAGTAGTTAGTAAATTACAGTACCGACCTGACCCACCCATGTCGCTTCTTACCTGTGTTATATTTCTAATTTTTTTTCTTCTGGAACGGACTTCTGCCTGCCTGCATGCATATCTCTCTCGCTACGTCTGTCCTGTGTCGAGCACAACCCACTCATTACTAGACGGTTTCTGTGTCCTTTTTGATAGATCTCACGTACGGGAGGAGTAAGTGGAAATGGGACGTATACAAATGAGGACTATGTTCGACCTTTGTTCCACAAGGGGATAGGATAAATGTGCATATATTTGTAGTAATTCAAAAGATGGAGACATGGAACAAAGACTATTGGAGATTGATCGCGGCAGTCTAAGAGCAGGTAGAAACAACCGGGAGCGGGGAAAGGGACAAAAAAAGGGAGGAACGCGACGGGAGACCCGCCCATGATGCAGGCGGCTGCATCAACCACTGATAGCGTCAGCTTTCATCAGCAGAGTCGGACGGGACAAGCCACGCCTCGGGGCTCTCCCACCGCTTCGATCTACAGCTTATCGTCATCTCCACCACCTCTCCCTCCTCTATCTCCGTCTCCGTCTCTGCTTCCGCCTCCATCATACTACACAGCACGCTCTTCATCCTCCCCACCGCCTCCAGCGGCACAGGCGCAAACATCGCCCCGGCCCGAGCACCCGCGCTCGCACGTGGGCACCGGGGGCGGCGACAGCAGCGGCGGGGGCAGGGCGGGGCCGCAGCTGGTTCTGCTGCACGGGCCTGCTCGGGAGGTGGAGGAGCAGACAGAGGCTCGGCGTCTCCCACGGCGCATTGGGACCCTCGTCCATGTCCGTGCCCGTGCGGCGCGCAGGCCCCGGCCCTGGGGTGGGGAATCCCTCCATGAACAGCACGGGGTCAATGCTATCGATGACGCTCGACGGCGGCGTGCTGCGCCCAGTTCCTTCGGTTGCCGATGCTGCTCGGTGGCGGCTCGACGCGGGTGCTAAAGTCGTATCTGCGCACCTTCCTCGGTGTCGGGAGGTGGAGTTGCGAGTCGATAGGCTCGTCGTCCGCACTGCCTGGCTGCTGCTGCTGCTGCTGCTGCTCTGTAGCTTCGCGCAGCAACGGCTCGTCGCTACCGCCAGCGTAGCCCGGAACGCACGGAGAGGGGGACGGGTCCCATCCTGCGACGGAGGAGAGGCTGTTATGACCTGGGTCGAACACGGCGGGGTAGCCAAAGAGCCCGCCGTGGAGATATGGCGAGGGCGTCATGGGCCCGCCGCTGCCCGATGAGAGCGTCGGACTCGGGTACACGGAAAGGTCGGGCGTCGCAAAGATAGAAGGAGTGAAGCCCGAAGCACCAGCATTGTTGTTGTCATAGCCCGAAGGTCCGATAAGGTTCAGTCCTGGAGACGAGTCGTTGGGTCCGCCGCTGAGCTGCAAGGTGGGCTCCGGCGCAGTCTGGAGGTACGGCGGCGGGGCGTAATTGAACTGCGAGAGGAAGTCCGGGTTGCCGCTTCGCTTCAGGGTGCAGGTCGGACAGGCCTTGACGAACTTGGCCGTGAGTTCCTTAGGCACCCAAGAATAGTGGAGGCGGAGCGTGGCACAGGTCTTGTCGCGCCCGCCGTGGCGCGCGATGGCGTGGCAGTAGCACAGAACCTCGTAGAGTCGCTCCTTGATCGCGACTGGTCGCTTGTCGTGCAGCACGACGGGTTCGGGGGTCTGGCCGGTGTTGGGGTTGAAAGATGTCTGAGGGTAGGCAAGGATAAACATCTTGCGGACCCAAGAAACGAAACTGGGCGGTACTGGCGCGGTCCTCAGAGCCGTTCTGCAGGACAGCATAGACCTTGTCGAAGAGACTCTGAGAGATGAGCGCCTTGGGTTGTTTGCGCTCCGAGAGAGACGTAAGATACTCCTCTCGATGCGCTGGTATTGTTCGTACGTCGGAAACCCAGCGATGTCACGCGAGCCATCGGGAACAGTAAAGCGGCTCTGATTGGGGGCCTCCAGCTGAGGAATTTCGACATGGAAGGGATAGTAAGGAGAATCGAGAGTAGGGGGCACAACAGCATCGCCAGAGTTCAAATCCAGAGTACCGAGAACACCTTTCAAACCAGTTTGGAGTAAGGTTTTCTCTCAGCGGACACCGGAGGAGACATGCGGCGGGCAGGCCCATAGTTGGATATGTTTGTCATAGCTTGAGCGAATAACTTGAACGAGCGACGCGAAACGAGAGTGGCTATAGTGAGCGTGCAATGCGAATAAAAATGTGCAGAGAAAAGACAACCAGCCCGAGCAAGGCCTCGGCGGGTGTGGTGGCAGAAAGCAACACGAAGAACGGAACGGATTCATACCAAAGTTGTTGTTGCAATCGGTCAGGTCATCTTTGAAATCACGTGGAAAGGAAAATGTATCGTGTCGTAATACAACATCTCGCTTGTTTTTTATCAATAAAAATCTTCCGAAGAACAATGTCAACAGAAACATTCATCACATCCACCATTGCTAGCAATTCGCTCAAGCCCTGCCGTCCTTCTCGGCCGCGAACACAAGCAGGTCGACAACGCGCTTGGAGTAACCCCACTCGTTATCGTACCAGGAGATGAGCTTGACAAACTTTTTGTTCAGCTGAATGCCGGCGCCGGCATCAAAGATCGAAGACGCGGTGTTTCCGATGAAGTCAGTTGACACGACAAGGTCATCCGTGTAATCGATGATCCCCTTGAGAGGGCCATCGGCGGCCCTCCTTGACTGCGAGCTTGAATCTCGTCGTACGTGGCTTCTTTCTCGAGGCGCACCACGAGATCAACAACTGAAACATCGTTCGTCGGCACCGGAAGGCAAGACCACTACAGGCGGAATGTTAGCCGAGAAAGATCAAGAGGAATAATCGACTGCGTACGTGAGTTTTCCGTTCAGGGCAGGAATGACCTTGCCAACAGCCTTGGCAGCACCGGTTGAGGAAGGGATAATGTTGCCGTTGACGGCACGTCCACCCACGCCAGTCCTTGTTGGAGGGACCATCGACGGTCTTTTGTGTGGCAGTCGTCGCGTGGATTGTGCTCATCAAGCCCTCGACGATGCCAAACTTGTCGTTAATGACCTTTGCAAGAGGCGCCAAGCAGTTGGTCGTGCAGGACGCATTGGAGATCTAACAAGCGATTGACGTGAGACTCATATATATGCGTTGGAAACATACTTACCACAGTGTATTTGGAGTCGTATGCGTCAAGGTTAACGCCAACGACGAACATAGGGGCATCCGCCGACGGCGCGGAGATGATGACCTTCTTAGCACCACCTTTCAAATGGGCCGATGCTCTGATGAAGAGGACTCTTCAGCGTGTTTCACGGATGGGCCCGGCAGGCACTCACTTGTCGACCGTGGTGAAAACACCAGATGACTCGACGACGTAATCGGCGCCGACAGAACCCCACTGGATGTCGGCAGGATTACGCTCTTGGAAGACGGTGATGGGGTGACCGTCAATGACGAGCTTGCCGTCCTTGATCTCGATTGTACCCTTGAAGCGGCCGTGGACCGAGTCGTACTTGAACATGTAGACCTGTTTATATGCAGTTGGCGCCACTACGTGCAACTAGCGAAGTAGGAATGCGCACCATGTATTGCAAGTCAATGAAGGGGCTGGGGAAGAATCAGGGTGAGACCGAGTATACTACTCCGGATTGAAACCCTTACTCGTTAACTGCCAAGACCTTGACACGAGGGTCTAGGAGCGCATTGCGCAACACGATACGGCCGATACGACCTGATGTACGAAGCCGGGTGAGTGATCTATAAGAGAACACCACCAACTAGAAGGCAAGCTCACCGAAACTGCAGACGAAAATTTTCAGAGGCGGGACGGGATCATCAGTACATTGGGCCAATAGATTGGTGTGGGAACCGACCCGTTAATTCCGACGTTAACCTATTATCCAGCAGACAAGGGATCAGCGTTCACAATGGAAAAGAGGGAGGGGAGTCGCTCACCATGGCGATTTATTAGAGTGGGGGATGAGTGGATGGATAGGAGATATGGATTAAAGATGGGGATGGGGCCAATGTCAGCTTTTATACGAGTCCCAAGGAGATTATCAGCAATCGGAGCTTCGGCTCCCAGTCCGTTCCCTGCCGCGCCCCAACGGACCGCTCTCGCTTGGCCTCGTCGCACACTCGGCCTGCGCC
This sequence comes from Lactarius hengduanensis, assembly GCA_021525025.1. Classification (NCBI taxonomy): domain Eukaryota; kingdom Fungi; phylum Basidiomycota; class Agaricomycetes; order Russulales; family Russulaceae; genus Lactarius; species Lactarius hengduanensis. The sequence continues at coordinate 42,291 of JAKELI010000291.1, read as the reverse complement.
ACGCAAATGTCCATTGTTGCTGTGTTCTTATCAACGTTTATTATTGCGTAGTGCCGAAGCGCACGTGGAACCTTACACCACATCCTGAAACCAACGTGCGCGAGTCATACTCGCATTTTTTTGGAGTCGCAACGTTACAGTAAACCCCATCTGTCCCTCGCGTCCAACCCGAATCGCCATTTGGTGAAGCGAACTGGATGACTCGTACTAATCGCCCGCGCGTTCGTTCGGCTGCTCCTCATTGATCGCGTCATACACACTGTTCAATATTCGTCATGGCCGATACTACACTATCTTCTGCCCGAGCACAGGATGACATCTATATCGGATACTGGCGACATATCTGATGGGCGCATACAATTTTCAGTGTGATGGTGTGAGCCAAGCCAAATGGAACTCCACTAGACCAGAACCAGAGCTAGAAGAGCTAGATCCAGAGAGAAGCTGTGAGATCTGTGAGAAGGTGTGGCGACCACAGATCTTGTTCCAATCTTTTCCGGATATGGAAAGATCGCGTCATTCTGATACCGATACCGAAGCTGACAACCAACCCGACTTGTTCCCTTGTGCAGCCGCACCCTCCCGAGCTCTCAGCTCCAGCCAGCTCCAGCCAGACAACGCGATGCACGGTGGATGGGCGTAGTATACTGGCGAGATCACCACTCGCGAATCTCGTGAGTTCTAGAATCGGAGTAACCTATATTAATTCTCCAAATACCTATCTATGGCTACAATATTTTAGTACTATGCTGTCGGCATGGTGGCGCGCGTGAGTGTGTGAAGGTGTGTGAAGGTATCGTTGGGGGCCAAACGTAACAAAAAGTCATGGGACGAGCGAGGCGCTACGCGCTGGCAGGCGGCGAGCTCGCCCGATTACGTGGGGCATAGCGCGGGAGTGATTCCACGGGCCTGGTGATGAAGTCCTTCAGGTTTGCTTTCTTCTCAGCTTGCCTTCCAAACCCATACCCATCGAAGCGCCCTTTTCGTTCATTGCCAGTTCCCTTCTCGGAGAACAGCGAGCTATTAAAGAGTGTGGATGATGAAGACGCCGCGCGCTGGACTGGAGGCGGGAGGATCCCTTTGGCTTGTTCTCGCCAAGAGGTCAGGCTTCGCTTGGTCTTAGCATGCTCTCGGAAGATCAGCCCCAGCAATATGTTGAGGCAGCCGAGAGAAAATAGGAAAAAGGCCGAGACAAGTGCAAAGTCATCGACATGATGCGAGAGAATAGCCGCGCCGATTCTACGTAGCGCAATTCCGTCAACGGGAGAACGGCGGAAAAGACGCGGAGACAGACGTACAGGCACTGCATGACACCAAGGGCACCGAGACCAAAATCAGAACCAAGCACTGGGAAAAATCGGTTGAAGAACGACAGGGGCCACCCGATCTCGGAGAGAATGAGCACGATGACTTGGAAGGTGATGAGGAGTCGGTTGAGGACGGCCCAAAAGGCTCCAGCCGGTTGATTGGGCACGGTGCTGTCGCTAAACACAAGGTGAGTTTCGCGCGTGGGAGAGGAAACGAGTATAAAACATACGCGATGTAGTCGCAAGCGAGTAGACTATCTGCGCTGGTCGAGTTGGATTTTCCAGCGGCAACAAAATCGTTGACGGCTTCAACGTCATGAACCATGGTCACGATGCTACTCGAAAACACGAGCAAGCATGCGATGATAGAGAGAACGCGGACGCCGTTTAGGCCAAGAAATACATCTAGTAGACAGGGAAATTGGATCAGGCGAACAAAAAAGGGAGAGAGGTACGACTCACATGCGCGAGGAGGAAGCATCATGGGACGTGCGTGAGTTGTTATACAATGCAGGTGAGTGAGAATGAGATGTGTGACAGTAGTACAGAGTCCGTGAGCGTAGGTGAAGAGAGGCCGGGAGAAATCAACACCAGGTTGATGTGAGCAGGCAAGATAGGAAGTATTGGCGGGAAGTAAGGAAAAGGAAAGATGGCTCAATGCCGCCTTAGAGAAACGAGTGGCACCACACAGTGGGCTGAGAGACTGATCGCGGGCGACCTCTAGGAAGGGGTGTGGAGGCCATGCACAAGACAGACATGTTTAAGTACCCAGCGCGTGTCGACGACCCTCGCCTTGGAAACGCGACGAATAAAGACGATACTCGTCACTTCATTCACGGGCATTGTTCAGAGCGTGGTTGCAGCTACTTCACATTGTTCTTGTGACGTTGAACAAAAGTGCGTCAGAACAATGGTCAACAAATAAATCCCGGAAAGGCAATAGCAACGCTGCTTACGCAATTACTTTCAGTGGCTGTCCTTATTTTTGACATCTCGGAGACTTTGTCCAGTTTGGTTACTTTCATGAAGCACTGAAGGTGCCGGTTCTTGCGGAACATTTATATTTCCATCCGAGGTGCCAGCCTTGTACGCGTAGCCATCCAAAATTGAAGACGCCAACTGCAAACGCTTCTGCCGGGGATGCGAGTCGCCGGCCAAGCTGGTTGTTGTAGACCTCATAGTCCGGAGCGGACATCTCATTTCTTTTCGGTTCCAACTGCCAGACCCTTGTCCCAGTGAGGCTACCACTTTCACTAGTATGGCGGCAGGGCCGACTGCAACAACCACTGATCATGACCACGTTCTCGCAGCACGCTAGAGTTAGTTACCCTTCTAAGCTAGTGCTCCCTGAGTACTATGATAATCGAAATACAAAGCACTTTCTTTGGCCTGGCCGCTGGAAACGCGAGCTCGGCGGCGTCCAGAGCGAAGCACCACTCTACCTACCGCTTCATGTTTCTTTCTCAAGCACGAGCCTCGTGCACTCAGATCTTTCATGAGCTCACTGGACTCATTCGGTCGTCGGAACACCTGGAGGCCTGTACAGCCTCACACTCAAGTGCCCTCCTACCGCGACGGAATACATTGTCTTTAATCCGGTTCCTGGTCGCCACTTGATTGTATATATCATGCATCTTCAGTCTGGGTAACAACGCCCCTCTTAATACATAACGCATACTTGCAAACGCGGAAGTAGCACACCACTTCGGAATGGTCAACCTATTTACGGGCACATTTCCTACGTGTACCTTCTTTCGGTCCCTCTCAGTCTCTGCAACATCCCAGTTACCCGCAATGTTTGGCGTACTGAGTTCGTCAGATTATAAACTTCGAGAAAGAATGTCCAGGTACAGATTGGACTTCCTTTCCGTTCAGTAAGTCGAGGCGACCTGAAGTGGGATGGAGGATTACCCCGGTCGGCAGTTGCGGAGCGTCAAAGGAACGGCCCATCGGGGAGTCTAACACTCGCGTATTTGGCCATCTGGGTCGATCCCAGATGCAACGCAAGTTGTCACCTTAGGATATTCATCCAAGGTTAGAGACCGGGACAGATGAAAGACGCCGAACAAGCCTATGCACCAAGAGCGATCATAATGGACGTAACCGGGCGTTGACGCGGTGACAATATGCCTCGAAGTTGTGTGGCCATTCGCGCACTGCGCTGGAGGTGATCACGACACACCCGCTAGTTGCTGTCATCACTGCTGCTGGTAAGGCGCCACTTCAGCCAAACTTCAGCTGCCCCGGGCCCGGGGTTTACATGTACAGCTACGGTCAATAAATTATGACATACAAATTTGCCGTCCGAGCGCAACGCATGGGGAAATGAAAAGAGGTGGCCCGCTATCCCAGCTCTCGAGGTCAACGAGGGCATGGTTTGGAGTCTCGAATGGACAGAAGTCGCGGATATACTGTAGCCGGAGTCCGGCGAGGCGGTCGCGGGAGGGCAATTCCGGATTCGGCGACGGAGTCTCAGATCTCAGATCTGGCGGAGTTCTGTACAGTCGACATCGATTGCTTCCGTCTCAGCTATTTCTGCTGGATAGTCACGGTATCGCTGAATAGTAACGTTTGCGTGGCGCATTTATCGATTAGTGCAATCTCTCGCTGACTACGCTGACTCGGACCGGTCACTGTCACCTGCCACCTTTTCATGGAAGCACACGAGGCAGTGCGAGCGGACTCGTGTTTCTAGCTTGACTTGCTACATACACAACTCTTACCGTTCTGCTAACAAACTTACCGTCACAAGCACTATGTCTTCGTCACCTCCGGGCCAGATATCTACGCCGTCCTCGAACTTCAAATCGATCCTTGATGCCGCGTTGAACCAAGCCTTGAGCGGGTACAAGAAGAAGACCGGAAAAAAACTCCTCGACCATCCGCTCGCTACTGACCTGCAACGATGTGACTCTGTCGCTGCTGTCCTAGAAGTACTTCAGGGTCAAGTTAGCGCATTTCAGCAGTTTAAGGCCGGAGATCAGAGGTTGATGAAATGGATCAGCCCGGTGGTGGATGTCCTTTACACGTTTTCTGGGACTCTTGGCGGAGTTGCTGGCCTGGTACGTCCCTGAAATCCGATTCTTGAAGGGCATCCTGAAGTTGTTGTGCACTGGCAGGCGTTCCCCCCTGCAGGAGTCATCTTTACTGGGATCGGTGTCCTCCTTTCTGTCCGTATCCTCTCCACCCATTTCGTGGACCCTCTTAACACCGACATTTTGTAGGTAGCAAAAGATGTGAGAGCAAGCCACGATGCGCTCGTCGAACTCTTCGAGCGCATCGAGAGTTTCTTTAAGCGCCTTGGGGTCTATACTCAGATTTCGTTGACCACCGAAATGGCGGGGGTCCTTGTGAAGATCATGACTGAGGTACTATCTATCCTCTCCATCGCAACGAAAGAGGTAAAGCGAAAGCGAGCAAGTGAGTTATTTCCGCATGATATACTTACACCTGACCAGTCCCATATTCGATCAGGAATATATTTCCGGAGATTTTTGGGAAGGACAGATATTGAGGACGCGTTGAAAAGATTAGATGGTCTGATACAGGAAGAGGTCCGGATGGCCATAGCTCAGACAATGAATGGTGCGTAGCCCGTCCGAGCGGTTACCCACCTTACGCTGGACCATTGTCCGCCGCACAGATGCCAAGAATGCCAATGACAATATAGACAAAATGAAGTGTTCGTGATCTGCTACTTCCATCGCCTGCATTGTGAACACTGAAACTCGGCTACAGGGGACCAGATAGAGCAGCTCGTTCGAAAATGGTTCTCTCCGCCGGATCCGTCGACAAACCACAACATCGCGTGCGAGGTCTACCATAATGTACCGCCCACGTGGTTCTTCAGAGCCGGCGTATTCAAGGATTGGATGTCAGATGGTTCCCTCCTCTGGGTCCACGGGAAACGTGTGTTCCTATCATATTTCACAGCTCAATTCCTAATCGTCCCCCTATTTGCGCAGCGGGATCGGGGAAGAGCATTCTTTGGTTTGTCATTTCTCAATTGTTATCACCGGTTACAGTACTCATGTTGACCACAAGTTCTGCAATCATACGACACATTATGACATTACGCGACGCCGGAAGGGCAACATTGGCGTACTTCTACTTCGATTTTCGGGATGAGGAAAAACAAAACGTCCGCAACTTTGTCACCTCTCTCCTAGTTCAATTTTCGGCGTACTCGAAGCCTTGTTGCGACATCATCAATCGTCTTTATTTGGCACATGGGAAGGGGGCGCAACAACCCAGCAATAGTGCCTTGACCGACTGTCTAAAGAAGATGCTCACTATTGCGTCCCAACACCCAATTTTCATCATTGTGGACGCACTCGATGAGTGCCCCGACTCCGGGATGCCAACCCCACGAGAGGCAGTTCTTAACCTTGTCAAGAGCCTCGTTCGCCTGCAACTCCCGAATTTGCATATATGTGTTACGAGTCGCCCCGAGATTGACATCCAAACTAAACTCAAGCCATTGGCCGTTAATACAATTTCACTTCACGATGAAAGTAGGCAAAAGTTTGTTATTGCCAACTACGTCAGCTCTGTTGTGTCCTCGGATGAGCAGATGAAGCAATGGCGGGACGAGGATAAGAAGCTAGTTGTTGAGGAACTCTCTGAAAGAGCGGATGGAATGTATGCATACTTCTTCGTGCTCTACGATAAGTTCTCATTTCGTGCCTCATACAGGTTTCAATGGGTGTTCTGTCAACTCGAGACTCTGCGGCACGTGGTCCAACCAGACGTACGAGAGATTCTCGAGAAACTACCGAAGACACTGGACGAAACATATGAACGCGTGTTGAAGAACATCAACGAGCACAACCGAAAACACGCCTGTCGTCTCCTTCATTGCCTCGCAGCCTCGGTCCGACCGCTCCGTGTCGAGGAGCTCGCCGAAATCATTACATTTGACTTTGACACGGCCGAGGGAGACATTCCGAAGTTTCATCCGGACCGGCGACCAAAGGACCAAGAAGGTGCTATTCTGTCCACATGTTCAAGTCTGGTCGTCATCGTCGACAACCGGGGCTCTCGAGTAGTGCAGTTTTCTCACTTATCCATCAAAGAGTTTTTGATATCGAAATACCTTGCGTCCTCAACTGGGGACCTCTCCCTGTATCGCATTCTTCCCGGACGCGCGCATACCATTCTCGCGCAGGCCTGTCTCGGATTTCTTCTCCATTTGGACGATTCCAACGACGATAAGAGAGTCAAGTGCTCCCCACTGGCTGAATATGCGGCTCGACACTGGGTCGCCCATGCACAATTCGAGGACGTCGCCATACGTGTGGAAGATGGAATGAAGTCCCTCTTTGACTTAGGCAAACGACATTTTGCGGCGTGGTTAAGGCTATATGACATAGACGCACTGCCTGGAGGGAGGTTGCCGTTGGAGACACCGAGCCCATTGTACTATTCGGCGCTCTGTGGATTCCATGACCTAGTTCGGCACATCGCCATCAAATACCCGCAGCTTGTAAACGCTATCGGTGGCTCGTACGAGTTTCCGCTGGTTGCGGCGCTATGCAGAAACCATTTCCCAGTGGCGGAGCTCCTGCTTGAACACGGTGGGAACGTCGATATTCGGGACACGAGAAAACAGACCGCGCTGCATAAAACAATAGATCGGCACGACAAAGTGGCGATCGACGCGGTGCAGTTTCTACTCAAACATGGCGCAGATGTAAATTCCCGGCGCGATGATCTCTGGACTCCACTACATCTAGCAGTAAACATCGGAGAGCTCTCGGTCGTTCGGTTGCTCCTCGAGCACCAGGCAGACGTCAATTCGCGGAACGGTGATGGCCAGACTCCACTGCACCTGTTGTCAAAACGGGAGACTTCACAGGATGAAGACGACGCCGGTTCTGATATTGCGAAGCTATTACTGGAGCGCGGTGCGGACGTGAATGAGAGAGACAAAGACAACGCAACACCATTGCATTTGGCATCCTACAATAAGAGGCTCGAGATGGTACGGGTGCTGCTCGACCACGGCGCAAACACCGACGCGGAGAAAGACCAGGGCGAGATCCCATTGCAGTTAGTTTTGAGGGGTAACCATAACGCGCAAGACGGTGGCATCAGTATTGCAAGGCTATTACTGGAGCACGGCGCAGAAGTGTATGCACGGGACAAGTATCACATATCTACGTCAGATTTGGCGTACTGCTTTGGAAAGGAGAAGATCGGGCAGGTGCTCCCTGGCAATGGCGAAACTTTCAAACCGGAGAACAACCAGGATCAGGCCGCATTTCGGCTATGGATAGAAGGTGGGTATCACTGTACTTCCGAGAACGTAGTCTCGGTGAGTCACGCTAACTCGAACATTTTCCCTAGAGTGCGGCGTGGACGGGAACTTCAAGTTACAAGACAAGTATGACACAATCCTATTACATTCCGCATCCTACCATGGGAGGTTTGAGATGGCACGGATACTGCTTAACCATGGTGCAAAGTCGAATACGAAGAACCACTGGGGCGAGACTACATTGCATGTGGTGTCACGAGGCAAATACGATTCGCAAGATGGCATTCGCGTTGCACACCTATTACTGGAGCACGGCGTGGACGTGAACGCACACCTCAAGGATTATTGCACGCCGTTACATGTCGCGTCCTACTTTGGGAATCTCGAAATCGTGCGGGCGCTTCTCAACCAAGGTGCAAAAGCGAACGCGAAGAACGACTGGGGTAGGACCCCATTGCACCATGTTTCGCAAGGCGGTTTTGAATCTCAAGTAGATGGCGTCCGTATTGCACAGCTGTTGCTAGATCGCGGAGCGGGTGTGAATGCTCAAGATAGGAGTGGTGTGACCTCACTACATTTGGCGTCCTGGTATGGGAGGCTCGAGATCGCGCGGGTACTTCTCGGACATGCCACTTTGAAGAATGACATTGTGCCTACCCTATCACAAGTAGGCTCAGAAGGTGAATATTACCGCCATTGATCTAACCTTGGTATTACTCACACCGTGTCCAGAGCGCACCGTGGACCTGAACGTGCAACAAAAGGAGGACGAATCTCCGCTACATTTCGCATCCTTCCAGGGGAAGCCCGAGGTTGTACACCTGCTTCTTGACCACGGTGCAAACGCGACCGCTATGAATAACCAGGGGGAGACTCCCTTGCACAAAGTGTCATGCGGCAATTATGAATCCCAAGAAGATGGCGTCCGTATTGCGCAGTTATTACTGGAGGGTGGAATGGGGGATGTGAACGCACGACGCAAGGATCGCTGGACGCCATTACATCTCGCATCCTACTTTGGGAGGCTCGAGATCGCACGGCTACTTCTCGACCATGGTGCAAAAGCGACCGCTAGGAACGACCAAGGGGAGACCCCCTTGCATCAAGTTTCGTGCGGCAATTATGAATCCCAAGAAGATGGTGTCCGTATTGCACGGTTATTACTGGAGGGTGGCAAGGAGCATGTAAATGCACAACGCAAGGATCACTGGACTCCATTGCATCTCGCGTCCTACTTTGGGAAGCCCGAGATTGCACGCGTACTTCTCAACCACGGTGCAGAAGCGAATGCGAAGACTGGCCCGGGAGGTACCCCTTTGCACACCGTGACGTCTGGCAACTACGAATCCAAAGAAGATGGTGTTCGTGTCGCACAGCTATTATTAGAGTCCGGCGTGGATGTGAACGCGCAACGCAAGGACTACTGGACACCCTTGCATCTTGCCTCTTACTTTGGGAAGTTCGAGATCGCGCGGATGCTTCTTGACCACGGTGCAGAAGCAAACACAGAGACCGACAGTGGAGAGACCCCTTTGCACGTGTCATGCGGAAAATACGAATCCAGAGAAGGTGGCATCCGTGTTGCGCGGCTATTACTAGATCACGGCGTGGATGTGAATGCACGACGCAAGGATCACCAGACACCGTTACACGTCGCATCCTACTTCGCGAAATTTGAGATCGCACAGGTGCTTATTGACCATGACGCGAATGTGGACGCGAAGACTGACAGTGGAGAGACCCCCCTTCACAAAGTGTCGTGCGGCAAATACGAATCCCAGGAAAGCGGTGTCTGCGCTGCACAGCTATTGCTAGAATGTGGCGCGGATGTGAATGCGCCACGCAAAGATCACTGGACGCCGTTACATCTCGCCTCCTACTATGGGAAGCCCGAGATTGCACGAATCCTTCTCGAGAATGGTGCCGAAGCAGACAAGAAGACTGACAACGGAGAGACCCCTCTGCACGTATCGTGCGGAAAATACGAATCGAGAGAAGACGGTGTCCGCGTTGCACAGCTATTACTGGATCGTGGCGTGGATGTAGATTCACGACGCAACGATCACTGGACACCATTACATGTCGCATCCTACAATGGGAAGCCTGAGATCGCACGACTGCTTCTCGCCCGTGGTGCAAAAGTGAACGCGGAGGCCCGGGCCGACACAGGAGACACACCCTTGCACATAGTGGCGTATAGCGGCGGATATGAATCCCCAGACAACGGAGTCCGTGTTGCACAGCGACTCCTGGAGTGCGGCGCAGATGTGAACGCACGACGCAAGGATCACTGGACACCATTGCATGTCGCGTCCTACTTTGGGAAGCTCGAGATCGCACGAATGTTCCTTGATCACGGTGCAGCAGTAAACACCAAGACCGACAGTGGAGAGACCCCTTTGCACGTGTTGTGCCGCAAATGCGAATCCAAAGGAGATCACGATAGCGCCCAGATTTCACAGTTATTGCTGCAGCGCGGTGCGCAGGTGAACGCAACATGCGAGGACCAGTGGTCACCGTTGCATGTCGCATCCTACTTTGGGCAGCTCGAGATCGCACAGGTGCTTCTCAACCATGGCGCAAACGTGGACGCCGTGGACGACTTGGGCTTTACCCCATTGCACAACGTGCCACGAGGCACACATTTCTCTGACGAAGTTAGTGTTGGTGTTGCACAGTTATTATTGGAGCATGGCGCAAACGTGAATGCCAAGGACCGGTTTGGTACTACCACGCTAGGTTTCACATCCCACACGAAGAATCCCGGGCTTGCCCAACTTCTCAAGCATGCCGCGAATGTTAATGCGGAGAGATAAGGAGCGAGGTCAGGTGGGCGGATCACTTTAAGTGGTAGGTTTTCCCTCAGACCTGCTGATAAATGCGCCAGAAACAACTGGAATAGCTAGTACGAAACTGTAGTGCACATAGTATCGCATGCGTCGTGCCAACTGGCTCTAGTAAGGACTCTGACTTTTTCTGTGTGTGAACTGGTGTCTCGAAAGTAATATTATAATGCCCGGAAACCAGTGGCTTTGGAACAAGCCGGCGCTCGCGCGACTAACTGACTGACGCTGTCCTAAGGGGGTCACTTGGGTGGGTCCTTATCCCGGGCCGTGAGATCTCCTTCGTATTGAGACCCGATGCACTACCCGCGGGAATCTTGACGATAGGGGTGGCGAGAGAGTCGGGCGGTGTACGGGGGAGCAGAGTAGGCGTAGGGCCGGCTCCAATATGGGGACGAGCGCGCTCCGAACGGAGGCGACCCATGTTGGGGGCGGGAACACTACCCGCAGGAACCGGCCCCCGGCGAACGGGAAAAGCTGAGGGGCTGAGAGTGGGGTGTGCGACCTGGACTGGTCGAGGAACAATGGCCGCCTGAGAATGAGTGCTGCTTGAAGTAAGAGTGGTGTACTCAGTAGCTGACATGTTGCCCAGGGGTGCTAGAGACTTGGAAACGGGGTGGGTATCTTGGGTGGGAAGGCGGGAAGCGTCAGCAGCTAAATAAAGGGTGCAGTCAGGAGTAGGGATAATCTTACTTGGAGTAGAGGTACTCCCTGCAAGTGCTGGCTTACTTCCAGTAGGCGACGTACGGGACCAAGGAGCAGGGACTGATTGGACTGGACGATGGATCATTTCAACCCAGGGACGAGTACTTTCCGAGGTAGCACCAACCCTGTCGGGAGCAGGCATTGTAGGCGGCGGAAGAGACCAGGGAGCAGGGACGAGTTGGACTGGACGGCGAACCATTTCGACCCTGGGACCAGGACTTTCCGAGATAGTAGCGACACCTTCGGGAGCAGGCGCGTTGCCTGCGGTGGCCGAGTTACTGCACCAAAGTAGAGTGAGTGCCTCAGGAGTACGCGGAGGCAGATTCGGAAAGTGGACGGGTTCGATCCGAGGGTAAGTGTGTTCTGGAGCACTAGGAACTGCCGTGCTACTGGCAGGAGCTGGCTCGATCACGGGAGGAGCGGCAACACCCGTCTTGCTATCAGTAGGGCGAGGATCTGAAGTACCATCGGAAGAGCCAGTATCATCCGAAAAGTAGTACGGTGACTGGAAAGAAGAGCCAACAATCGGAACAAATGAACCAGACCCCGAATCGAGATTCGGAGGGTCTTCGAGAGGCGTGCAAACATCCTCGCGTGACTGCGCGGATGTGATATAATCGCATGGCCCAAATACGGGAACGGGTTTGGGCTTCTGCTTCAGAAGACAGCGTTCCTACGATGGACCCTGGTCAATAAACAGAAAGAATAAAGGGGAAATCAGGTTTACCCAGCCACCAGTGGCCTCAATGCCGAGAGCTTCGTCCCGAGAAGTCTCGGATCGTATCAGCCAGTCCACGTCCGGCTCTCTGAGCGCTAGATTGAACATCTCCCTCCAATCCGTTAAATACGTGGAGTCTAGGTCACCACCCCTTTTCCAGATGTAAACGTCGCCATTGATCTTGGGAATTATTCGATTTGCGGCTTCCAGTGTTCCCTGAAGGTCTGGTTACCAATAAGCGTCAGGATGACTGAGTGAGGTAAACGGTGATTGCCTCTTAGAATGATAACATCATGGGGCTTCCAAATATTTCCATATGTCTTAGAAAACTTCTCGCAGTCGAAATAGATCTGACCTTTTTTTTTTTTTTTTTTTGGAACCGATTTATTCCGCGGCAGTACATAGTACAAGAACGGTCTCCGCCTCTATAAAGAGAGCGAAAGTTATGAAACACTGGTAGTGTAAGCCGAGACCCACGTGCAGTCATAGTCGTAAATATTCCGAGACAGAGTCCGAGAACAGCATGGCACCTTCCAAGGAAGCCGGTAGTACAGTGGCGCAAGGCGTCAGTAGGTAGAGTGAGGGCAGGTCGAGCGAGATAATTATTCGAGAGGTGCAAGACAACTTACGCGGGCTGCGTAAGGCAGGGTTTTCTGGAGTGCGGTCCAGAGTTGCTTCATCCGTGGTCAGCCGGGGGTTGCGCCCCAGCCTCCGGTCTTGAGGCTGCGCCAGTCTGTTGAAGGAATAGGCAAAACGCGTAAGGCATGTCCCCATCCCCGGTGAAGAGGTCGGTTGGTGGAGTGGAGTCCTCCGGGATGCGTGCGGTGAGTGATCGTGATGAGAAGAGAGTGCGCCGTTGACAGTGGAAGCGTGGGCAATCATACACGAGGTGGTAGAATGATCGGTCAGGGAATCCGCATGAGCAGTGGGCGGCTTCCGGAGGGAGGTCCGGGCGGTGGCGTTTAGTGTAGTCGGAAGTGAAAGAATGGAGAGTTGCGAGTTGGAGTGCGGTGCAGTGGGCACGTCGCGTGATGTGGACGTATTCCGCACTGGGCTTTTTGGGGGGAATGGCAGCCGACCATAAGGGGTGGTTGCGCCCATCGGGCGTGTGGTGGTAGTCGATAGAGTGGCTGTAGGCCTGTGGGATGCGTGCGGTGGGGGATTGGATGAGTGATAGCCACTCGCGGCACCAGGCCTGGAAGGCGGACGCTCTAGCGAGTTTTTTGACGAACGCGGCGGACTGCACGCGTCGTAGGGAAGGGGATGGGGTGTGGGTACATGCGTCGCGGGCAGCTAGCCGGGCTTGGGAATCAGCAGCTCGTTTCCTGTGCTCCTTAGACCACACGAGGTGAATGCTTGTGTCCCTGTGCGTAGAGTAAAAGGTTGTCAGCGCGTGGTGAAAGCGTAAGGAATCAGACTGATGTGAGAGCGTGCGGGTATTAGTGATAGACGTAATCGCCGCCTCGTCAGACGAGATGATGTAAATGTGTGTAGGTGGGGCACATGAGTACTCAGCTAGAATCAGCTCGGCGGCTTTGGAGATGCCAAAGAGGTGGACGTCGTGTGTCTCGACCCCTGTTCCGAGCGTCCACGTCCTTGTACGTGGCTCTAGCGCTCCCTGCCATACTGAGACGGCCGCCCCTCCCACAATTTGGTTGTCCGGGCGGTTGCGGTTTGTCACCGTTCCCGCCACACGGATGATCAGCGTGTTTTCCTCCTGTCTCGAGGCATAGAGCCTGTTGACGAAGGTGTTCCGCTCTTCGGGTCCGTTCGCCCTTCAACGGTTACATGCGCCTCCCAGTTGTGAGTTTCCCAGGGGGCGATGGCCGTGACGTCGATGCGCTCAGTGAGCATGGGGTCCACTCGCGCACCGAGGGCCTCCAAGGCAGTGGGGCGCTGTTGACGTCCTCCAGACCTGACGTACAGTGCTCTGTTACACACCGCCCCTCCGTTGCTGGAGTGCGGGCCGCTCTGGATCGGCGCGTCCCAATCGCCGCCTAGGCGGGCGATCAGTTGTGACGTCCGAGGGACGCGGAACAGCCTAGTGGCAGAAGTACTGGTTAGTTTCTCAAAATAGTGCCGCGCAGGCAAGATACGTAGGAGCTCGTGGAGGGGGCCCCGTGGGGCTGTCCAGAAAGATCCGGAGACCACGCGGACCCCCTCGTTGATTACCAGCTGGACTTTTTTCAGGAGTCCGATCTTCTTTCTTGAGGTCATCCAGAGTTGACATCCGTAGGACAAGACCGGCATGCATACTGCATTAAACAGTAGCCGCCAGTTTGCCGTGGATATGCCCCTCTGGGAGTTGCCGAGCAGCTGTAGGGCCTTCAGGGAGGCGCGTGCTCGATTGCACATCGTGGTCACGTGCGGCCCCCAGTCTAGGCGTTGGTTAATAAAAAATCCGAGGTAGCGTATGGTTATCATAGAGGGGACGTGATAGTATGTGTGTGTGGACGGGTCAGGTAGAAGTAAAGACAGGGGGGGTTGCGGTGATTTCTTTCGTGTGTAGGGGGGGGTGAAGTAGATAAGTTCGGTCTTGTCGGGTTCGCAAGATAGGTTAGATCGACGGAGCCAGTCCTCACATTGTCTGTAGCGTTCCCGAAGGATGTCGTCTACCTCTGGCCAGGATTGGCCGTGTGCAAAGATAATCCCGTCGTCCACATACATCCCGAGTGTGGAGTTAACGTGCGGTGGGGGAAGCTTCAGAAGTGTGGATGTGTAGAGGGCAGAAAGGATTGGAGAGACGGGGGAGCCCTGTGGCGTGCCGACCGGTTGCTCCCTTGTTGGTGCCAAGGTCCCGTTGAAGGACAGGGTGACTTTCCGGTCCGTCAGGAAGGTGTTGGTCCAGACCGCGATCGACTCGGGGTAGCCGAGGATTCGCAGGGTGTGGACCATGCGTTCCCGGTGTACATGATCGAAGAACCCTTTGATGTCGAACAGAAGGGCTGCGCATCGGCGTTTGAGGCGGAAGGCGCACTGGATATCGTGGGTCAATGCGAGCCCTGCATCCAGGGTGGACGAAAAGGCCCGAGTGCCGAATTGTGTGGTCGGGAGGAGGTTGTGGCGATCGGCGTCGTAAAGGAGGCGTTTCGCGACTACCTTTTCCAGTAGCTTGCTGATGCACTCGATGAGGGAGATCGGCCGGTATGCTTTCGGTGCTAGGTAGTCGTCTTTTCCTGGTTTCGGGATAACGACCACGATGGCGTGTCTCCAGACAGCCGGGTGGTGTCCGCACGTTAAGCAGGCGTTGTAAAGGTGTACTAGGTGGTCCGCTGCGGCTGCCCAGGCCTTTTTGAGGATCAGCCAGGTCGTACCTGACTCCCCGGGAGCGGATTTTGAGCTCGCATCGAAAAGGAGGGGGTCAACCTCCTTTCGGATTACCGGGGCGAGCGGGCGGGCGGGGAGGCTAGGGGGGTCATCGGGTTGACGCGCTGCGATGTCACCGAGGGCGTCCTTTTCTACGAAGAACTTTCCTGCGAGCGCGTGTGAGATGTCGATTTGCTCGGTCATGACCGTCCCGTCCGGGCGCCGAAGGGCCGGGATGCCCGACAGTTGTCGTCCATGTCTCCATGACGCAACATCCCATATGTTGCCAAATTGGATGAGCTTGTCGTAATGTGCGCGTTTGGCTTTGCGTGTCACTCGTTTGAGGGCTGTTCGTGCTTCTCGGCGTTCAGGGCTGTCTCCGTTGGTGTGCGTCCTGAGTGCGTCAGCGGCCTTCGTACAAGACTCGTCCCACCACTGGTGTCCCCGGGCTTTGGTCGTGCCTTTGAGCTCCATGTGGGCGTGGCAGGCGTTGGAAATGGCGTGCTGCACTGCCTCTGCGAAGGCGTCAATGGCGTCAGGTGAGGTGAGATTGGTTACGGGGGGAAGTGCGGATGCGATGTCCTCACGCCAAGCTTTCTCGGCGTCGTCGTCGTCAAAATCGACTCTGAAGGCTGTGGTGCGTCGTTGTTTGGGTCCTCTGTGGGTTCCCTCGATTTCCCAGGTCGAGCGAACTCCTGCGTGGTCCGACCCGAGGGAGGCGTCCCAGTCCACCATTGGTGGCTGGAGGGAGGAGGTTGCGGCCGCGGCGAGGTTGTGCCAGACTAAGTCCAGCACGCTCTCGCGGTCGTTACCTGCTCCCCTCCGCGTGGTGACACCGGGTGTCGAGGCGAGCTCGAAAGTCTGGATCATCGCCCAGGACTCAAACTCAGCAACTCGAGGTGAGGGGGACCAGCCCCTCGGTGACCATCGCGGGGAGTGGAGGTTGAAGTCACCGACGAGAACCGTCGGGACCGTGGGGTCTAGGTCAAGGGTGAGTAAAGAGCGGATTGCAGAAGGGTCAGCGACGTCGTTGTAGAAGTTAATTATGCGTAGTGTATGTGTATGTAAGCGAGCGTCCACGATCATGAGGGAGGGGTGTTGTACTAGGTCAAGGCGCGGTACAATGTGTACAGGATGTAGTCGTCGTTTGGAGGCAAGTCGGCTGTATTTACGAGAGTAGATCATTACCTTAGCCCGTTTCTCCGATGTGTAATATGGGTAGAACATGGACCAGCTCTGGTGTTTCGCCCCACCGAGCACGTCCACGCCTTCCCTCTTGTTGTCTTTGCGCGCGGTTCCGACGGTGTCGAACCACGGCTCCTGCACGCACATAATATCGTCAGTATCGTTGAGTTCGAGTAGCGCATGCATCGACTCGTTGCGTCGGCGCATGTTGACTGATAGTATGGTTGTACTATGCATAGAGAGCTGCTGGTTGGTTTACGATTGCTTGCGCTTCTACGAGTGTTTCCCAGACGTGTTCGCCGTTGGAGAGGGCGAAGAAAGAGTATGTGCCATTGGCTGAGTGGGTGTTCAGTAGGCCTTCGATGACGTAGTTAGAGAAGGCGGGAGCCTTGGAGCCGAGCTGCAGTTGTTTGAACTGGATGGTGGTGTCGAGGACTATTTTGGCTAGTTCGCGGTTCTTGGCTGCGTCGTCTCGACTGACTTCGGTTTCCTCCACTTCCCCGGGTTGCATGAAGTATTGTTCACGGGAGATAGTGGAGATGAGGTATCGGCGAGGGGAGACGGCGCCCCAGTCCGTTTCGAACTGCTCTATCCTCTTCTTGGCTTCCGCAGGGCCGAGGCCTTTGGTCAAAAGGTGTCGTGTCGAGGAGGTGGTGAGGGGGAGGCCGTACTTGACCGCGTAATGGAAGTAAATGGTCCAGAGGGCCGTGGCTTCTTCATCGTTAGGGTGGCCATCCCACTCGACGTGGAGGAGAAGAAGGTCTTCTGGTGTGGGTTCGTGTCCACAAAGGTTGCGGACCGCGGTTGCAACTTCCGTTTTTGTCGCGACGTGTCGCCATGTGATGACCGGGGCTTCTTTCCACGTGGGTGGGGGTGGGAAGGACTTGCCCGTATAGGCGGGGCGGGCTGGTACCTTCGAGGTTTGTCTGCCTGTGGAGGAGCCCGGCGTGGGTTCCTCTGAGAGAGGTGGGCGAGGTGGGGGAACGATCCCGGAACCAGGGACGAGGGCATTGGCAGCCTTGTGGGCTGCTGTTTGCCTCGCTCTTTTGCCCTTCTTACGCGTTACCTCGGTGAATCCAGTGTCCTCCCCGGCGTTGCCAGCTGTCGTCGGCACCTCTTCCCGCTGGGACGGGATGAGGTCGTCGACCGGGTGCGCGGCTGGGGAGGTGCCTTTGCCCTTGGCAGAGGGTGTGGCGAGAGTGGTGGGGTCGTGGAGCAAGAGGAGGGGGGGCGAACCCCTTCTTCAGTTTGCAGAATGTGGAGCGGGCGTTATGTTTGCCCCCGCAGTTGAGGCAAGGGAACAGGCAGCGACATTCGCCGATTTTGTCATGTTGGTTCGGGCAGAACGTGGCGTGGTCGTCAGAGTGGTGAGAGTCCCCGCAGATGAAACAGCGGAAGGCGTTCGTCGGTAGGGGGCAGGCTGTAGAGTCTGTCGCGTGACCGATACGGTGGCAGCGGCCACACAAGACAATAGTGGGCTTGTCTCCCGTGAGGACGAAGCGCGCTTTCTCGTTGAACATGTAAATCCCATCTCGTTGGATCTGGGAGGTGATGGCGCCCTTCTCGTCGACATATGCGATCTTGATTGTGCCTCGTGGGTTGTGGGAGACCCTGTCGAGGCTCCCTTGCCAGTGCGGGGCGAAGCAGAAAATTGCGTTTTCGAGGGCCGCGTTACGGCGTAGTTCTTCCTCGATTTGTGTGCCTGTGAAGACGACGCCGTCCGAGAAGGAGGTTGTGACATCTCTGAGTTGTGCGTGGGTCCATCCGTCGTTCGGGACGAGGTGTCCTGTCATGAGCGGTTTGACGAGGACGTCCCTTAGTGGGTAGATTGTTTCGAAGGGGATCCGATCTTTGAAGGTGTAGACGAAGTTGTGGACCCGTGAGTCCTTGTTGACGGACCAGCGGCCGCTCAAGAGGGTCAGCTTCCCTCCAGTGAGTCGTTCCACTTCGCTCCGCGTCTCAGCGACGACGTGTGAGGGGGCCATTTTACGGATGAGTGTCTCGGTGGCACCGTCATCGACGCCGTGATAGCGAATGACCGTGGCCTCAGTGTTGCCAGATTGGGCCCGGCGAGAGGCCGTTTCGGGACGAGATCTGCCCCCCGGGGAGCGACCCGTGCCCTGGTTGACTGCGCGCGCTTGTGCCGCATTGTTGGTTTGCTGTGCGGCGCCTTTCTGGGTGACCACCTTCGCCCACGAGTTGGGCATGATGGCCTCAGGTGTGGGTTTGCCCTTTGCGTCGGTGGTGAGATAACGGGTCTTCTCGGGTGGAGGCTGGAACGTTTCGCGGATGACGGTGGTGTCGTTGGCTGGAGGTTTCGCTCCTTCCGTGTGGATTTCTTCGATCGGGTCGGCCGCCGCAGGGTCATCAACCCGGGCCACGTGGCTCAGGGTCTCGTCCGTTGCGGGTGCCTTGACAGTACTCGCGGTATTGGGGAGAGGGGGGGCTGCCACCGCCCCCTTTCCTTTAGCCGCTTTCCCTCCCTTAGAAGTTGGCTGGTTGGGTGCCCCGGGGGCGAAGAGGGTCGTGATGCGCTGGTCCTGCTGGTCCAGGCGCCTCAGGAACGACTCTTGCATGCCATCGAGGCGAGCAATGGTGATTTGCAGCAGCCGTAGCATTGTGCGACCGTCGTCCATGTCCCCGCCGAGTGGGGGAAGGGCGGTCGCGACTTTGCTTGGCGTGTACGGCAAAGACACTAGGACAGGAGCCGTGGCTGGGCCCTCAGTCTGCGCGACGAGAGGGTCTGCCCGCGGTGGAATGTCGTGGTCACGTTCTGGGAGAGTGGTCAGCGCGGCTCGTGTCGAGGGTCCGGCAGTGCGTGGGGACGCGTGCACAGACGCCTCTGAGCCTGGATTGGTGTGAGTGAGGAGATCTGCCCTGTTGTCTAGGGCGGTGACTATGTCCTCAGTGGTGCATTCGTCCATCGCGGTAGGGGAGGACGGAGCGAGTGTGAAGCGGGCCGGCAGCGGTGAGGGGAAGTCGTCCTCTTTGCGCCGTTTGGTGCGGACCGGTGTCGGTGTGACGTTCGGGTCCGGGGGGGTGTCCTTGCCCCGGGGGGGGGTGATTGGTGCTGGGGTGGCATATTCCAGCTCCGAGCTGGGAAAGGCGGGGGAGGGCGGGCAAGACTCGACAGAGGGAGCGAAGGTCTCCGCTATGACGGTCTGTCCGACTTTGAGTTCCTCCACCGTGGGGATGACGATCATCGGTTTCGTGGGGTCTAGGGGGGTTAGCGTGAACCCTAGCTTCTGAGCCATACCTCGGAGGACGTTAATCTCTCTAGAGTTGTTGTATTTGCGTTTCCACGTTTTGAGGTTGTCGTGTAGCTGGGTCTTGTGGGCTTGGATGGCTTCGCGACCTTCCTTGTTGAGTTGGTCGGTGATGGCGTTGATCTGGTTGGACGCATCTTCTTGGCGGGATGCCTTGATGGTGGCGATGGCTTGGTTGTCGGATTCTACCCATCGGTCGAACTCGTCCTTGCGTCGTAGGCGATGCTCAGTCTTCTCGTCGTGGAGGTTGCTGTCAAGTTCAGCCTTGAAGTTAGCGAGTTCTTGCTCGGCTTCCATTTTGTGCTTGGCGATGGCGTCGTTCTTGAGCTTTTCCCGGTATGCCGGGCCGACCCATGATGACTCGTCATTGGTAAGTCCGTCGATGATTGATTCGTGGATGCGTTTGAGTTCCTGGTTGGCTCGGCGTTGAACCTCAGCACGGATGGCTGGTTCAGCGTCTCGGACCACTTGTGAGCGGGTTAGTTGGCTTGCGGGGGGGGGTGGGGCGACGAGCCCCGGGTTGAGCCGGTGAACTTCGTCCACCATTGCCTTCCCGAACTCGGTTCTGTACGCCTCTCCCCACTCGTCAAGATTTTCCAGTGCCTCTTTGTTCAGCTCCTGAAAAACGGAGGCGTGGACTTCCTCAGCGAGGGCTTTCATCCGCTCCGGGTCGTTTCTCATCTCGGCCTCTGCTTCCGTCAGAAGCTTAGCCCTAGTCTGCGCTTTCGCTTGGTCTTTGGCCAGGGGAGCGTCCTCCTCCAACACGGGGTCAGTGATGAGGTTGAGGACCGTGTGGTATTTACTGCGCCTACCGACCTGGTCGGCGCGTTTGGCCAGGAAGAAAATGAGATCATCCAGACGCTTAGCGTAGTCCGGGTAGCTCTTGTCCGGGTTATTCTTATAGTTGTCAAACAGCGTCGCGATCTGCTGTGCCATGGCCAACAGAGCGCCGCCCTCCGTCAGAGGGCGGTCGACGATGGGGCCCATGGGGAAGGAGTCCGGCGTGCCGTTGAGGGAGGCCGTGCCGTTTCTCATGTAGGCGGGGGAACGTATCGTACCTCTGATGATGGCGCTCATTGTTGCCATGGCCAGCCGCGTCCATGATTGGGGCGGGAGGCCAGCGAAGGCGAGTTCGCCCTCGTGTCGGGTGGAGCCTGCATCTAGGGCGAGGATGGTGACGGAGACGCACCTATGGAAGTCCACGGTGTCGAGTGGGAAGTCGTGGTCCCTGCGCATTGGGAGGGGGGTCTTCAGGATGTAGCCGCCATAGCCAATGGCGAGCTCAGAGAGGTCTCTTGCTGTTTCTTCTGCGACTTCTTCGAGCGCTTCTTGCCGTAATCGCTCGAAGTCTGGGTCCAGCATGAGGCCTTGAAGGGTTTCAAACGTGTTGTCGGGTAGCACTACCGGTGGTCGGATGATCGTTCTCTGGAACGTCCGGACTGCTTCCGTGAAGTGTTCTTCGGGTATGTTGTCATCACTGTTCAGTGGGAGAGGAGGGGGGGGGCGTGAAGGTGAAACGCTCGCTTCCTGAACCTCCGACCACCTCGAGGAGGTGGAGAAGGCTCTAGAGCGGCCACGAGGTGTGCGCGTTTCTTTGGTGTCAGTAGGTCTGCCCCTTACCCTGATTTCCTCCGGTTGGGGGGGAAGGGCGGCGAGCAGCAGTCCGAGAGTGTTTGCGGTGTACGGTGCAGTGGGTTCTTCGCTCTCTGGGCCGTCGTCGGCTGGAGAGCCCATCTGTGAGTCTTGGGGTGAGGACGGGGGGAGGGGGGAGCCCATCCGGGAGTCTTGCGGGGATCGCCCAGCCGCAAGCTGGTTGGGAGGGGGGTGGTGTGGTGTCTGAGAGAAAGATGGCGGCGGTATGTGTCTGTTCATCCCTGTATACAGTTTGACCGCGGTCGTCTGCTATGATGGGGCCCAGGTCCGCTAGTGCGTACGTGCTGGGGGAATACAGTGGGTAGGAGTTGGTGTGGGAGGTGCCCGGAGGCTGGGTGTTGTCGGGGACGTTATGCTCCATAGAGCTCTAGGCTGGAGTGGGTCGCGAGGATGCCAAGCGTGTTCCACAGGGTGTATTTCGATTTCTACGAGGGTAAACTAGTACCAGCGCCAAAGGTGGTGGTGGTGGTACAAGGAAGAGAAGGGATCATAGATCTGACCATTCCTATCCGAAAGTATCAACACAACTAAGTCTTTCTCGGGTCTAAGGTCTTTGAGGGGTCCGAGTACGAATTTATCGTCGTAGTTGCCTGGTCGATCGGAGAGATCCCTGCTCAAGTAGAGGTGAGGATTCTGTTTGAGGGTGACCCGCTGGTCCTCGGGCAGCCGACTGAACGTCCATAGTATCTCGGATACTCTGGCATTCACCCCAATTTCGCCTATATTCCCGCAGAACGAACTGGGCCAGCCGTCATTTGCCAAAAGAAGAAAAAGCACCCACAAGTAACGATCGGAGCCAAGTGGCGGTCTGTGGGAGAATGAAGGATCTGGAAACGGACTTTGACCAGAAGAATGGTATCCGCTTTCTTGAGGGGTGTTATAAAATAGTTGCGATAGTACGTGGTCACCACTTACACTTAAACCGAGGGAGGGTAATCGATTATTGAACTTTATTATCTGGCTGTCCTTCTGAGCAGCATCCCCAATGATAACATGCACCCCGAGAAGGCCTCTAAGAAGTGTGAGTGCTACCTAATAGTGTGACAAGAGACGGAAGACAAACCGTTCCATAGCATGATAGCGCACGGTATATTGGTCTAATTGCTCCACTGCCATAATAAACGCCTCATCGGCGACGTCACTACGTCCTTTCCCAGCCTCAACTGCGGACTTGAGGGCATTGTCAACGGTGTTAATGAGACTAAATAGGAGCACCGAACAACCGAACTATCAATACGCAAACGGCGCGACGGCGCAAACGAGTTCAAGTTGTTGACCTTTTCAGAGCGACAGTTTGATCCGGTCCTCCCGAACAGATCTCTAAGAATAATCTGCTGAGTTGAATGATTGCAACGGAGCGTTTTTGGTACGCCCGTCCGATGTTCTTGTCATACTTGCGAAAAGTGGAGATGTCGCTGACAGCGAGACCGACGGACGGCATTGACACAAAGCGAAGATAGGGACGAGCCGGCCCCCGACTCGGAGTCATGATGCTCACGCTTCCAGTCTGCAATCCTCTTAGACGCCGGTATCATGGTTTCGTCCCCCCAAAATATCTGTTGCTCGTTGTCGTTCTCCGTCCAGGGGCACGCGCAACTTTCACTATAACAAGAAAGTAGCCTCTATCCCGTCGAATTTTCGCCGGTTCACCCTCACCCCCGCTGCTGTATCCCCGGGTTAGGAAAATACCCCCGTTATTGTAACATGTGGGGTATCACCGCATACCCACTTTGCTCGTCTTCTCACCCACCCTGATACTTTTCACCCTCGCTAGCATCACCCTCGTCCTCTTGACTTGTCTACCTCAAATCATCAACTACCCTCCCCCTACACCGCTAGGACGCCACACCTGATGCTGACTCCGCCCCAACAACAGACATTGTCCACGAGCTCAAGGCTGCTCGAGCGCTTAGGCCTGGACCCCCTTCCAGTCGACCCACAGACGCGAGAGCTGGTCCTGCACCGAATACCCCGTTGACGAGACCAAATCACATACGACCGCCGATCCCCGTCGTCCTAGTCGGTTCGAAAAGACCGCTACCGTTCCCGACGAATCTCTCCAAACAGCAGAAGGCAATTTTTTTCGCATCACAACTTGCTACCGTCAATGCCATGCCGGGCATCTCGAGCCAGGGCCCGCTCAGCACCGAGGGTGGCTTCGAGGACGGAGATGAACTAAAGTTGCTCTCCCCAGCTGAGCCCCGCCACCTCAGGTGCTTCCCTTTTCAGAACGCTGAGCTCGGCGTCATAAGGACCGACGTGCGTAGAGCCCACCTCCTTAGTTGCATTTACCCTAACCTACCGGCTTCTTTCCCAGCACCAATGGCATACATCGTTGCCCGGACTCCCGCCGCCATCAACTCAGAAGCGGAGGCCCTCACGCGATATCGGATTGTCACGTTAACTCTAAGTCAGAGTTCTACGCGGACTCATTTATCACCCCGAAAAGTTCAGGCGTCGGTTGATGGAGTACCTCACCGTCATCCGTCTAGTCAAGACCATATCAGGTCCAAGGTTGGCATTCAACTGCTTCTTGACCCACCAACGCATACCTTCACATCGTTTGTTTCTTTCAGACCCGCATTGGTACACCCGCAGCATGTATCTTATGAGAGATGTGGTTCTCCGCATACACGATATTTGCGTAGTGAGGTGTTGTTGGTTTGGGTTACGTGGCCCCGTACAACAATGTCTAGTCCCAAAGGACTAAACACATTGAGTGCCGCAGGCGCGGGGAAATATCCAAGGCAAAGAGTAGCAATGGATGGCCCTCAGTGTTCCCGCTCTCTAGTTTGGCACCACATGGGCAACCGTACAGTACTGGTAGTCAATGCCCGAACTGATTGGACCTGTGATACAAGCTTGCCCGAGACAATGCTCGAGAGTTGCTCAGCAATAATAGAATCAGGGACCACGTCCCATCGTGTCTAGCAAGGCACATCGTGGTCCGACTCGGCCTCCGAATCGTAGACAGTCGAAACAGCATTTGTCAGAGCCATGGCTATCATAGATCCGATCTTGTTTCATCGACAACGTCCATCTCTGTCTGGCGATTTACCATATTCAGGCAAGCACAATTTCAAAAAGCTAGTTGAAGGAGTCTCCTCTCGTTGTGTATACTGTAGTCGTCTGAGAGAGCGCAAGACTCGGTGTAATCTCGGCTTCCGGCGAGCACTTCCGGTGGACCAGACCAAAAGCCCGCAGAAGAGGACAATCGTGATACAGTACTCGTGTTCCTAACTAAGCAACATCCAAGGTGACGCTTACACAATAATGCTATAAGAATGGTGAACTTCCGAAGCAAGCGTACATACACTTCAACCCTAAACCCAGATTGCAGGTGGCCAGAGCCGAAATCACCGCCAGAATCCGGACCCTTCTGCCTGCGAACCGCCGGCCAAAAGCCAGCACAGCGTCTCATTATATGCCCTCCGCCCTGATCTCAACTCTGAAAAGGTCTTGCCACACATCCACAGCGCACGCGTCGTCGTCTCCGCCCGCACAGGCAACCTCGAACGTCTGCACCGACTGCGCCGGCGGCGGACACCCAAACTCCGCGGAATGCAGCCGCACCTCACCCGGTCGCACGTCGAAGCTAGAGACGTGGGCCTCACGCTGGGGCCGAGAGTCGCGCCACGTGTTCGCGTCTGGCGTCGCCTGTGCCAGGGACCACATCTGCACCCGCGCGGCTTTGCCCGCGGCCTCGAGCCGCCGCGCCAGCGTGATGCCAGATGTGACCGCACATCGCGCGCCACGTGGTGTGTCGTGTGGCATGCGGACCTGGACGAGCAGGGAAACCTGTACATCATAAACCCAAAACCAGAGCCAGCGATTGCAACGAATGAGCAACGGACACGTATATGCGCAATGCAATACGTACGGAATTGTCGACAAGGGTCGCTGGCCCACAGGAGGACGGGCGACCGATGCTCCTTGGTGCCATGGTAATGTCTCCACTCCTCGATATTCGCGCGAAGAAGTCGGGCGCAGCGTGGCTGACAGGTTCTAGCATATTTGAAGCCGCGCCGTCGAAGGTTGATGGCTGGTGTCCAGGGCGGTAGAAACCCTCGGCAGGCGAGAACATGCCCATGGACTCAGAACTGAAGCGCGTCCACGAATTTGGGTACACCGTGCCGGTCAGGAGGAAGGAAAGGGTGAGGACGGATACCATCCCGCTAAAGAGGAGGAGCCATAGCGGGAGGCGCCAGCGACAGTCTGTGTGAACATATTAGGGTCGAGATAAGATGAACGCAGGACGACGCACGGTTTTCCTCCCGGACGACCGAAAACCCGTAGAGATTCGACTCGTGGTGGCCGTTGCTGGTGTGGTGGTGCGAGGACATGGAAAAGGGGTCAGAGGAGTGTCGCCGGCCTGGCAGGGGGCCACTTGTAATAAGGGAAGGAGTGAGCATCTGCTAGTCGTGTGCGAGGGGCGAGGATAAGAGGGACATGCAACGAGTCCGGTGTCGGGGTACGTCAGATTCATGTATGAGCCGATGAGGATTACATCTCAAGATGCCTCAAATTGGAATTCTTGGTGGAGCTACCGGCGTCTAATTCCAGTATGCCGATCCGGCTGCTTCGGGTTCGATCACTTGCGTTTGCGCCGTACAGATGAGACGAAACCAGGCTATAATTATCGAGCCTTCGAAACAGCGAATCAGACAGCCTCGGTCCATCTGGCATATGCACGGCGATACAGTGGTTTTGAGGTTGGAGAAGGTTTGCTTAACTAAGTGCCAAGACTTTTGACACATGGATGAACGGTTTCTGTCAGCCGCCTTTACAGTTTCAACGTCCTTGGCGTTCTCGATTTGGACGTCCCACGAGGCCCACATTCATAGTATTATCTGCTCGATATATGCTGTTTGATCCTTCTTTCGTCTTGCATTAGTTCGTACTTCAGTACTTCAGTGTTCAGCAACTCTTTAACTATAATACAGGCGGCCAGCGAGAAGCAGTAACTGAGTCAGTCCCTTCGATGACTTCATGCAGACCCCTGCTCTCGATCGGTGCTTCTTCACGTTTTTTTTCTTTGACGCCATCTATCTAGCCTCGAAGGCTAATGTACATAGTAAAAAAACAGATAGTGGTCACACTCAATTTTGTGCGCCTTGTGCTGTCATCTCCACACCCCCACCGCGTGTCGGGCCTGAGGCAGAGCCCCAAACTCAGACGTAGCGGAAACCGAGAGACTGCTGAGATTCTCTTCCATATCCTCTTCAAGTTGAAGCTGCAAATACAAACTCGTACTACTCCGCACTGAGTCATTATCGTACATTCGAGAGGATATGACACCGCCAGTAATTCGTTTCGAAACTCTGTAGACCACGAACGAGGCAACACGTACAGATGCAAACGGAACCAGGAGAATGAGACCATTATTTTGGCTGCTTTTTAGTAATATGACCTTCACCAGGCTCCCTCGACTATGGCTATCCCAGTCGTCTCAAACCTCACTGGCGAGGGTCGGCTTGAGGACGGGCCACGGTTCAAAAACCTGAATGCTTCGTCGTCGTCGTCGTCGTCATCCTCGACTATCGTCACGCCGGTCCTCATCGGCGGGGTTGGGCTTGAGGTCGGTTCACTGTCTTCGTCGCCGTCGTCAACTGCGATTACGCCGGTCCTCACAGGCCTCATCGGCGAGGTCGTGCTTGAGGTCGGCTCACGGTCTTTGTCACCGTTGTCGACTACGGCCACGCCAGTCCTCACCGGCAGGGGTTGGGCTTGAGTTCGGTTCACGGTTCCAAAGCTCCCTCCGGTCTTCTTGAATGCCTTCAACGTACTTTCTTCTTTCCTCGATTGGCAACGCACGAAGTTGAAGCCAAGCCCTCTCGAGGGCCGTGAGAGGAGGGCTCTGTGTCTCGTTCCTTATCGGCCGTGACGTCGTCCCCCTGTTTTTTCGTGGGCACATCTTCGAAAAATGCCCTTGTTGGCTGCAGCGAAAACACCTCCCTTCGCGTTTGTATCGGATCTTGTCCTGCTCGGTAAGGCCGTTCTTCCGCGTCGTCGTGCTCGGGTCTCGTGCCGCCATTTCTTCAGCTCGCTTGAGAACAAGAGCCTCCTCGTTTGAGAGTGGTGGGGCGGTCATGACTTTAAGATATGATGGTACTTTAGGTGGCATTTGCGGGTGGCTTCGACCCAATCCTCGAAAGATGTAAGTAGGTCGCGATCGACGCAGCACCGCACCAGGTCGGCAGGGAGTCCTTGCAGGAAAAGGTGAATAACGTAGGGCGCGTCCGGGTCGTAAAGTGCCAAGCGCGCGAGGAGGTAAAAATCTAGGATGTATGCGTCCAATTTTACTCCTTCCATCTTGATTTCTTCGATCTCCTTTCGGGCTTTGGCGCGTTCCGCGGGATCGGCGAATTCCATGAGGAAATCATCTTCGAATGCACTCCAGATGTCTTGTCCCTGGAGGAGAGCCGAATCGTTCGATACTGCGTCCAACCAGCGTCTCTTGCCGGCGACCCAACTGCCCACACGTTCCCCACGGATATGATTGAGGGCGATATTGACTCTCTGGGCTTCGTCACCGACATTGTTCGTCCTCAAATACAGCTGTGTAGCCACCAAGAATCCTCGGCTTTCTGTGTAGGTGCCATCGAATATTTGGGGGTTGCCGCGTAGCACTCTGCTGGCCATTAGGGTTGCGGTAGTAGTAGCTTTTTCCGGGGACGGTAATTGGAATGCGATGTATTGCGGGTCTCTCCAGTCCACTTTTGAGATGTGTAACTATGAGTGTGTGGACCGATGGGGCTGTGTGTATTTCGCCTAACCCTTTGGCGCCAGAGTATGGTATCGATTGGCGATTTAGATAGGGTTGATTGTTAGCCCGGGGATGCAAGCTATCACCTCGTACTGTAAATGACTTGTTAGTGTCGGGCCTCCAAGGATGCGCCCAAGTCGACTGGACTTGAGTTCGGTGAGAGTGCCGACACTCTGATATAGCTCAGAGTGCAGAAGCTCCGAAGGTCCTACCCAAGACTAAGGGTAGGGAGGGTGAATGGAAGACAAAGAAAGGAGCACTCAGTGGGAATGTGGAAGAGACTGGTAAAGACAAAGACAGGTCTGGGGAACCTCAGCCCAAGTTATATACAGGTCGAGTCAGTATGAGTCCCTAGTCAGTATCCTAGGTTTAGTCAGACAGCCCCTATCGTGACAAATCACAGATGCATAAGCAGTCAGAAGAAAAAGAAAGCTAGTAGCCCACCGCGAGGGTCGAACTCGCAGCCTTCAGATCACCATGGAATGTGATCAACACCCGCATAAGAGTCTGACGCTCTATCCGATTGAGCTAGGCGGGCGGTGGTTTGAAGCAAAGTATTGCCATACAAGGACCTGGGGCGCCAGGTTTCCTTCCGGGGTAAACCTTTCGGGGTAAACGTGGAACAGAACTTTGATCAACGATCGTGTTTGTTGCTTTGTTTGGTAATTTTTCTATGGGCCCTCTTGTGTGGTACTGTATCATGGCCGATTTGATTTTGACGGAGAAGCTGCGTGTTCAGGGTCGCTCTTGTCTGGAACTCGGATCTGGGGCCATCTCTGGAATCGAAGGACTAAACACGTATGACATCGGTTCTGCTAAACCATCTATCTTCTCCACGGGCGTCCCAAGTCACACTTCTTCTTATCTCTCGATAACGGTCTTTTTGGTTAAATGGGGCGGTTAAATGGGGCATGTGAACTTCGTTTTCCATTGACGGGCACTATCTCCCGGGTCCCGAATCCTATTGCCGTTGCTCTCCTCAGGCCTTCACTAGCTTCACTCCTACCTCCAACATGCCTGATCATGAGAATGGTGCGACTGACTACAGGGATGAAGATGACAAGAAACTTGAGGCCATGGGATACGTCCCCTCCTTCAAGCGAGAGTTCAGCAACCTTGCGACGGTATGTGCACCCCACCCTTTTTTTCGCCATTTCCTTATGGGCGTGTGGTACAATTTCGTCCTCTCAGATCAGCTTTGCATTCAGTATCATGGTATGTACACCGTCTCGCCGTGCTTAAGGCCATACCCACTGATATCGGTGCAAAGGGCCTGTGCTCATCTGTGGCGACCACATTCAATACGCCATTGCTCCTAGGTGGTCCTTCCTCAGTACGGCAAGATGCCCCGCACATATCCGTCGATGATTCTATCAGAATATTCTCAATAGGTGACCGTGGTGCTGGATCCTCGGAGCAACCATGTGTTTCACGCTAGGCGAGTTCTTTTCTCCGCCTTCTTTACTCCACTGTTTGACGCCGGTATAGCAGGGGCGTCAATTGCTGAAATTGTCAGCGCCTTTCCCGCCTGCGGCGGTTTGTGCGTAATTCCTCGGACTACGGCTCACCCCCGCTCAAATGGTCATGTGATAGATACACCGCGTCCGCCAAACTCGTGCCGGCGAAACACAGGCCCATTGTAAGTACCTTCTATGTTTACACAGTACTTGTCCTCATCCTGGTGGAGGTTGGGTGGCTTGTTGGCTGGCTCAACACTCTTGGCCAAGTTGCTGGGCTTGCCTCGACAGAATACGGACTTTCGGTCATGATCTGGGCTGCCGTCGTCGTCGCCAAGGATGGAGACTACGAGGTCACTTCTGGTAAAATCGTCGGCCTCTTTACTGCGCTATTGATCTTCAATGGGATCTTGGTACGTCCAGTTCAGGCCTTTCAGTTGGTTAAACAGCTCATGGTTGCGGACCATCTGTGCTCGCGTCGTGTAGAACTCTTTTGCCACGCGTCATCTCGCGACTTTCACGAAGGGATTCGTATTCATCAACCTTGGTGCATCCGCCCGTGCGTGACAGCAACTCCATCATGCCATCTTGTTATCGATAACCACCATACATAGTTATTATCATCGTCTTGTTAGCGACGACCGGGCGGCACAACATGCACTCCGCGAACTATGTGTTCGGCTCGGATGGTCTCGTCAATCAGACAAACGGATGGAACGGCGGCTTGGCATTCTTATTCGGACTGCTCAGCGTGCAATGGACGGTTAGAGACGATTTCCGTTTCCCAATTTGCTTGAACTGACGAGCTTGTCCCGCAGATGACGGTACGTTCTGGGTTCAAGGTCTCAAATTCCCCTATCTTAATGGGTTTGAACAGGACTACGACGCAACAGCGCACATTTCGTACGTGATCTGATTCTTTGGCTCGGGTTACCTTAGCTTATCTTATGTCTCTATAGAGAGGAAGTCAAGCGTGCTTCCTATGCTGGTAGGCATACAGTAGACCAACTTGTAGCGCTCTACTTATAGTTTAATTCAAGCGCCGGCCGCCATCGTTATCGCCTGGTGAGTAATACGTAAGGAGGCCATTCTCTCGGTTCTCAAGCCTGCGCTGTAGTTATAGGGACCGGTCTCATTGGTTGGCTACTCAACATCGTGTTGGTGCTGTGCTCTGGTCCTTTGTGCGTTCTGGGCCAACTCTTTCTTTACATCGTCCGATGACATCACCTTCAGAGGGGACCTCCCCGGTCCATCTGGGTCCGCCTTCCTTCAGGTACGTGACGGGTTTCTTTGTGCCATCTATGTCTTATCGATATACCCCTAGATCATGGTTTTACGCATGGGAAAACCCACGGCGCTGTTCCTCTGGGTATGTGCCGTAATACATTTATTTGAGCGTAACTGGATTGTCTTCAGACACTTGTTTGCCTCACGGCCTTCTTCGTTTGTCAAACTGCTCTCCAAGCTTGCTCCCGGATGGTTTTCGCATTTAGCCGGGACCGCGGTACGACTCTCCCCTCCCCGTGCCAATACTCACTCACCCGCCCATGCAGGTTTTCCCGACAATGGTTACTTCGGTCACATTTCTAAGTGGACACACACACCCATGCGTGCCATCTGGTTCACTACGATCTTCAGCATCTTCCCCGGCTTGTTAGGTCTTGCCTCCCCTGTTGCAGTAAACGCCATCTTTTCACTCACCGCCATGGCCCTCGACATTTCATACATCATCCCGATAGCGCTCCGCCGCATCTATCAGCATCACCCAGAAGTGCAGTTCAAACCCGGGCCGTTCTACATGGGAGATGGATGGTTCGGATGGGCGGTCAACATCAACTGTATCGTGTGGACGCTATTCGTCTCGGTCATTTTCTCTTTGCCGACAATTCTGCCCGTGACGAAGAACTCGATGAACTACGCGTCAGTGATTACAGGCGGCATCGCCCTTCTAGCCATGTACGTGATCACTGCACGCTTCCTTTCTGGCGTTCTGCTGAAGCCGACTTGCGTGCCAGGATCTGGTACTTCATAGAGTACGTGATACTCTACGAACAAAGTGCACGAACAGTGCTGACTTACTTTCGCAGCGGTCGCCGACACTACCATGGACCTCGTGTATACGTAGGGAAAAACGCCACGCTAGCCGAAGGAGACAGTGAGAAAGACGAGAAAAGCTCTGTCGACGACAAGGGCGAAGGAATCACGGTTTCACGAGGGATCCCACGTTGACCTTTAATCGGGCAGGCGAAGAAGAAGAACGCCGCGACGTGCGTAGAGTAGACATCATGCACGGTTGCGGTGACACTGCTAGGGAGATATATACTGTACTTGTGTCGTCGTTGAGTTGTGATTGTATTGTTACGAACGATACTCGCAAAACGTAATCCTGACTATGACATTTAAACTTTCAATCTGATCAAGGGAAGCGCGTGAAAACGAATGTCCACGAGCGTAACTTATGTTAGCGCAATAAGTGGCACCTTTGACGGCGATCCCGAGCCAGGGGACGTCTGAAATGCAAAGACCCACGGTATTGGTGTGCTCGCGAACAGGCCCTGGTCCGTTGGTAATGACGAATACATACACAATAAACAAGCCCATCCGTCTTTCATAACCACCTCCGCGCGACCACGACTGCGCCCAGCGCGGCAGCGAACAGGGCGAACGCGCCAGGAAGCGTAGCGCGCGGCGCCGACGCGGAGCTGCTGCCGGGGCTCGTCGCGCTGAGTGAGTCGCTGGTCAGGAAGACGAGCGCGAAGCCCGGCGCGGGAACGGGCACTGAGCAGGTGTTGGCGGTCGTGTCGCACTGCACCGTCGTCACGTTCAGGTCCCCGACCAGCCGCCCGTCTGACCCGAAGTTGTTGCCGAACGTCTGTGCATCGTGAGACCTCACGCAACTCGAAAAGAAATGAGCCCCGTACCTGGCCCGCCCAGGTGAAATTACCCTTCGCCGAAACAGAGTCGGCCAAGAGGTATCTGAGACAGGACGTTTAGAAGCCGCTCGTGGGAAGGAGAGGAGTACCTACTTGACTTGCACTTGCGAAGGCGTCGCATTGCTCTGGCCTGTGGTACCGCCGCCGATGGAGATCGTGGCGGTGTATGTTGACGCGCCAGTCGAATCTGTTACAAAATTGAATAGCGCCACTTTTGTTGGTGCGCCGTTCTCGTATACGGCATAAATCGGAGTGTTGATGTTCGACGTGAGATCAACCACCTGAGACGTATTGTGCGGTCCCAACACTTCGGCCATGACCAAAGCAGAGTAGTAGACCGGGCCAACGGTCCATTGGTGGAACGTGGATTGGTCGGTCGGTGGTGGGGTACACGGATTGTAGTACGCGTTCTGTCCACCGATGTGGAATAGCGCCCCGGTAAAATTGCTGTACGCCATCGTGAGCGCCCAGTCGAGCGCCCAAAGCGCTGCACCGAATGAATTGGAAATTCCTGGGAAGCCGGAACACGAGGCGGTGTTGGTCTCGAACATGACGAACGGCTTCCCGTTCTGAACAGCAAACGCGGTCGAGTTGGTATAGTACGAAGCCATGTTCGTGGAAGCATTGTGCTGCAAATAGTTAATGAAGATGTCCTGCGGATTTTGCACGACTCCACCGCGGGAACGATGTACGGCGGCGCAATTGTCGTCAGGGTATCTGGAATGGAAGTGAGAAGCCCCGACGCTAATCGTGAGGACCGGGTACTTACCGCTCGACTGCAAGACTGAGAATACTGCTTGAATAAGAAGATACGATACCAGTATCCCACACGCTTTCTGGGGTCCAGGACGTTTGAACGCTAGGAACGATGAGTAGATTGTCCTTTTTGGGGATCAAGGGATCGTTGGCGATTTGTTGTATCAGGGTTCCTACTTCTCCGAAGTAATCAACTGGTGAATAAGTCTGACACATTTTATCAGTTCCTACTTCGAGCTTTGACATGTAAACTGATCTGACCGACGGCTGGTGACCGTGAGACTTCTTCCCGTAAAGATCGGGCTCATTTCCCGCCTGGAAACCTATTAAGTAGTCGCCAACAGTGTTGGACAGTCGCCGACTGGAAGTCGGAGGTCAGGTCATACAGTCAGTGACTAGTCGTTGACTAGTCACTGACTGTGAAACGACCGTGAGTTTCCTCATCACGTGAAGTAGCCTCGGATGAGTCGGATTACTGTACTGTAGATTACACGTCATACTCTTCATCACTTCATCGCTCACATTCCTTGTCCAATATCAATATGAGTGCTACCCGCCCACCTCCGTCTAATCGCCTTTGGGTCCGTGAATACTTCAAAGATCACCCGAAACTTGCACAAAAAGCACCTGAAGCATTTTCTGGCACACGAGGAACCCGTGACAAGCCTAAGGTGGCCTGTAGAGTTTGTTTAACTAGGCTCATCAATGCCGCCCTTCAACAAGATGAAAGAGAAATCGAGGCAGGTACTCGGGAGTCTGCTCGGACATCAGAAATGATTGAAGCAGAATGTGCATCACTACACACGTCTAGTGATTTAAAGGCCCGGCTCGGCCTCAAAGCCACGGCTTTGGCTCAGCTTTGGGGGGCCCGGCTCTGCTAAGATCTGGTGCCAGGGCTGTTCCCCCAGCTTTTCAAGGCTTCGGCCAGCCTCGGCTTTAGGGCCACGGCTTTTTTTTTTTTGATCCATATTTACTCTGGGATATATGCCGAAACACAGACTAGTCATAGATAATACACTACACTTATGAAACCATTCGTCTGTAAGGTGGCCCTGAGTCTGAGAAATGAGAAACACAACCAGGACGCGGGAAGACGGCGATTACATTGGAGGAACCCCGTGGAAGGGGACCGACTTAAGGGACCGACTTAAATAGGCCCGATTGTCATAAATCCCGCAAGAAGTAACGCGAATTGGTATAATTGTGTTGCGCAGTCCGTCTACAGTAGGGCCACGGCGCCACGGCTTCACAAGATTAGATACAGAGTTTTGTAAAAACGGACATCACTAAATAGTCAATACTATTGTACGCGCGTCCTCCTCCTCCTCTTCAAGACCCTCGACCAGTTTATCCCAAGACCAACCTTCTCCATCCTGGACAACGTCATTCGACTCGGCTTCGTGGTTTACCGGCTCTTTATCTGCCAGGTCCAAGTGTATTTCCTCTTGTGCAGCACTGATAACGTCACGGAAAAGGAGGTTTTGATGAATCAAACTCTTGAGGCATTGGAGGGCTTCAACAATGTCCCCGTCGAGTCGGTTGCGACGCTTTGCTAATTGTGATCCTGGCGGCTGAGAACGCACTCTCGCTCGACACCGAGGATGCCATAATGGCAAGGTAGTCGCGCGCAAGGGCTCGCCATGTCGGGTAGTGTTGGCCATGGATCTACAGAGGGAGTTAGCAAGCCAAACACGTTTAGGAGGTTTTGGCTGAGAACGTACCCCCCACCAGTAGACCATTCCCACCCCTTCAGGAACGACCTCATTTGAGTTGAGGTAGGCCGTCCATTCATCGAGCCAGGGTCTATCGGGATCGATGACCTCACCATCTCCATCACTTTCACTGTCCGTATCATCGATATTCATGCGGCCAGGCTTGTTTGACGTCGATGGTTTGCGGATGCGGGTGGAAGGTGGAGGCACGAGTGGAGGAGGTTGCCGCGTTCTCACAAAGTGTGATGTACCGCTCTTGGAACTAAAGAACGAGTCAGCAGCTAGCAGATGATTTAAAGAGATATACATACGCGCGTTTGAACAACGTCTTCCACCTCCGAAAAGAGGTCTGGATCCCAGTGTTTCTTGAAATAGGCCATTTTCGAGGACGGATTGAGCACTACAGCCTGAGTAAAATGTCAACTACAGAAGGAGTAGGACGGAAACTATCACTTACCCATCGCCATAAGGTGGGCATCCGAAGTACCTGTGCGTTGATAGTACTGGTCGAGCTTTGCCAAGCCAGCGGTGAGCGCTGGTACAAATACCTCGTAGCGTGGTTTCTTCGAGGCCTTCTCCCACTCTGCATACAGCTTCTCCAGTGCCGGCAGCGCGTTGTGAAGCGTTGGTCTTGAGGAGGTCGAAAAGGCATGTTGGGCATTGTCCGCGTGCTGAAGGCGCAGTGTTAGAGTCACTCTGAATGATTTGCGACCTCCGCACGTACCTGCAAAAGGTTACAGAAGAGGCGAACACGCGTCCACTCATCCTTATCCAAAACGAGGTTGGAAAGCTTGCGCCGTTGTTCGGCACTATTGTCCCTAGATCGGAGCTCACAAACGAACTCATCGACGGCCTGTAAGACACCATAGTTAGGTTAGACTTGAGATGAAAAAAGAGAGCTTACCTGGCGATGCGTCTCGGCGCGATTAAGCATCACATATGTCGAACTCCAACGGACCTTCATGTCAAGCAACAGCTGACAGGGGCGTATGTCGTTACGCTCTTGAACAACCTCAAATAAAGCCTTCCGCTGTGCAGAGGAGCGCGCCTGGTCCATATGTCAGAAACAAATGGTGGTACAGAAAGGACTACACACCTTGACGCAGATGGCCCGAATGATGCCAATCTCGTCGCGCTCAATATCCCCTAGGTCGTTGGGGAGGTCGGCATCTTCAGGGTCTCCGGAATAATATTTTGATTTGCTACGCGTAGAGATAAGCACTTGAGTGGCCAAGTTGATGATGTGCGCCAAACATCTATACAAACATGAGCATGTCAGGAGTTTTACAAACTAAAGACATACCTAATATAACGACGTTCAATGTCGTACATTGATCCCGTCTTGAGGTTGTAGCACCGAGCAAATTCTTGAATCATGGTCGTGTTATTCT
Source organism: Lactarius hengduanensis (assembly GCA_021525025.1). Classification (NCBI taxonomy): domain Eukaryota; kingdom Fungi; phylum Basidiomycota; class Agaricomycetes; order Russulales; family Russulaceae; genus Lactarius; species Lactarius hengduanensis. Next base: position 6,034 of record JAKELI010000291.1, on the reverse strand, counting down.
TTGCGTTGTCGCACGTAATGTGTCCAACTTGTAAACAGTTAGCGACTCAGTAGAATATTGTAAGGATAACGCTTACCTTGTGGACGATACCAAGGCGGTTACAGACTTTGTAAAGCGCTTGTCCAAGTCTTGTGCCATTGTGCGCCGTGTTCAGTTGGATGAAGCCGAGCAAAGCGTGCTCCTCAGTCCACTCCCCAACGACACGCTCTTCGATCCAGTGGCCGGTGACTGCGAAGTACCCGTCAGTATTATCAGCTTGCCATGCGTCGCATGTCAGGCTGATTTCACCGCCCACAGCAGGGCTCTAGCGAATAAGCGTGAGCATTAGTATAAGGTACAAAGGGAGAAACCGAAGGAACTCACATTAAGCCGATCTTTCAACAAGCACATTTGCTGTTTGAAAGTCTTGATAATGTGCCCGCGTGTCCGCCATGGTGAAGGAAGCTTGACACCGCGGGTTGCACGAGATGCGATGTCGATCATCCTCTTGAAGGATTAGGGATGGGAAAGTTCGGTTCAGTTCGGTTCAGAGCCCCTTTTGGCTGAACCCCGAACCGAACTATTGGTTCGGTTCAGGTGTTTGGCCGAACCCTCGAACCGAACCCTTGGTTCAGGTTCACATTGGTTCGGTTCGGTTCAGGGAGGGTCCGAACCCCGAACCGAACCCAAACGGCAAAATGAGAGGATCCTGCTTACGTAATCACATCAAACGCGCAGAATCACCAGGCATGTGTACCGCAAAAGGCGTGACTTAACGCTTTTGTGGTAGAAGCCAAAAAAACAATCTAATTCTGTATCTAAATCTATTACTAAGTTGTGCGACTAAGTTGTGCGACTAAGTTGTGCAAGCTACTCTATGTCCTCTAAGTCCTCATCATTACCACCAATGCTGCTCTCTAAAGACCTCCCAACAGCTTGCGTCGTGGATGAGATGTGCCCATTTCTGTATGCACTCTTGAGAATCTGAAGACCTTCAAACATCTCTGGCCGCAATCTATTTCTGAGTGAGGAGTCAGTGATACCTCCACTGCTGAACGCGCGCTCGGACGGGGTTGCGGAACCTTGGATTGCAAGGTAGTCTCTTGCAATCCTTTTCAGAGTCGGGTACCTGGTGTCACGCTGTTTCCGTTGTGTAAGGATGTGTGCATGCACTCGGAATGAGGAAGCGACTTACCCCCCACCAACCAATTATATCAGTTGTGGTTTCAGCCCCGGTTTTGAGGTATTGTTGAAGTTCTTCGCGAGGGCCACTGGTGGTGTTGTGTTGCTGTTGAAACGCCTGAACAGTGCCATGAAGGAAGGAGCCGCCGTAGTGAAACAGTTGCTCCTTCCCAGAAGGTCCATCTACATACACATCAGCTCCAAAGACGAGTACTAAAGTGTTGGGTTAACTGACCTATGCTGCGTTCGGTCGTCGTAGGCATTTGTGTCGGGGTAACATAATACCTATCAAACTAGAAGTTGTCAGTAAATAACCCTCCTCGTCGTGCGGAGCCCAGTGCCTGCGCCCGCTCGGCATCCACAGCGGGCACATTGTGAGGATGAAGAGTACACCGACGTGCGTGACATGCGGAGCCCAGTTGCTCGGCATCCACAGCGGGCACGTCGCGAGGATGAAGAGCACGCCGACATCGACGTTCAGTCGATCGCGACTCACGAGGAACGTGCGCGGATTCTCCTCGTGCGTGACAAGTCGCTCGGCACCAACAGCGGGCACATCGCGAGGATGAAGAGCACGCCGACATCAACATTGAGTCGATCGCGACTCGCGAGGAATGTGCGCGGATTCTCCTCGTGCGTGACATGCGGAGCATCCACAGCGGGCACATCGCGAGCATGAAGAGTACGCCGACATAATCAACGTTGAGTCGATCGCGAGGAATGTGCGCGGATTCTTGATCGCAAGGAATGTGTGCGGATTCTCAATCGCTGTTGTTGAGTCGATCGCGAGGAATGTGCGCAGATTCTGGTCAAAGAATCACCGAGAATGGGAAGACTTACTATTTCTTCTAGCCGCCTCATGCCAGTAGCGTACCGCTCGCTGTCCCATTGGCTTCGGAAATAGATATCCTTGAAGTTGGGATCAAGAACTAGCACTGAGTAAGACAATAGCCATGAACAAAGCGCGAGAACGAGAACGTACCAAGACATATGAAGTACGCAGCCGAGGTGTTGCTGGCGCGGCCGTACCATTTATGGAGGCTTGCAAGGCCTTCATTGAGCGCGTCCGTCAGTCCTTGGTGCTTGGGATGGGCGGCCATCGTTTCCCAGCGCTTGATGAGGAATTCAAAGGCTGGGATGATTCGCCAGACCGTAGGTGAACGAACGCTTGAGAACGTCTGCTGGACGTTTGACGGCTCCTAGCCAATGTGAGCGAGATTCGAGAACCGGACCAAAACAAGTCCAAGAAGGACTTACCCTCAGCGCGTCCCTAATATCTTCGAGGCACTCCCAATCCCTCCGAGTCAAGTGGAAGTCCGCATAGCAGCGGTGGTTGGAGAGGTTTGGCACAACGTCGCTGGCATCAGCGAGGAGAATGAATTGGGTGATCGCCTGTTGCGAACCCTAAGTCACGGCTTGATTCAATAATAAAATGTCTTTACGCACCGTCCTGAGGAGGATAAAACGTTCCAGGAGTTGGAACATTGATCCCCATCGAGTAGGAACCCATTGAACAAGTTCGAGTGGGGTGGTCCCGACTTGGCTGCAGGTCGCACGAAAGAAGACCCGCGCTTGCGGTGAGTTGCGAACCTGCTTCACGAAGGAGATCGCTTTTCCAAGCGCATCACCCGAGACGATGTCTTCATCGTCGTCGCCATTGTCCAATGCAGGTTCACCTTCGTCGGCGGTGGCCACGGCGCCAAGCTTCTTGCTGAAACGTGGGGCGACAGTCTGGATGAAGTGCTTGGCCGCGAGATGAAGAGCATGCTCCATGCACCTACGTTACATTAGACTCACTCAGATTAGAGCAAAAAGTTTCGGACGCGCGAACACTCACAACATGTCGTGATCTTCGGCTGTCCACTCAGTTCCCGTCGATTCACTGTTCTGGAGTACACGAAGAGTGGTACGATTCACGGCCGCGCCATCACTCGTAAACCAGCCAACCTATAGAGCAGGACAGTAGGTTGATGAGGTGAAAACCCCTAAGACGATGAAGATCGTACCTTATCACGTAGGCCATACTTATCTAAAGCCTGGCCTATGATGTCCGCCATGTTCTGACCGGTATGCCTTCCCTCAATCATCTGGAAGGTAAGTTGTTCCGACTTCAACTCCCACGCATCCGGGAGATTGGCAGGCGCATCTATATAATGTGCTGTAATCGATATGTACGGGTCACCTGGCGTCGAGGTCCATGCATCAAAAGTAAAAGAAATCTTGGAGGGGAGTATCTTCGCGTTCTCGCAAACCCTTCCCTCTGCAGTTTCTACGCGCCTGGAGTACCTCAGCGCGAAGGGTGTGGCGGTGTGGGATGTCTCGGTCCGAAAGAGATGGCCGGCAGTACTTGAGGAGGCGGCGAAAACTCTCGCTCTCGACCAAACGGAAAGCCTGGAGATGTCAGAACGCGTATACACTAACACATGATCTCACTCACCTCGTCTTCGCAAACGACAACCTCGACGATATGGTCGATCAGCCCCGCGTGAGTGAACACAGGGACCTTAGGCTCATGCGTGACAATGCCATCAAGAGATGTTTGACTAAGGCTAAGTGAATCAGTACCGAGCGAGCAACTGAGACAACAAACGCTTACCCATCACCTGAGTCAGCCGGTGTGCGGAAAAGCGCACGGTGATTCGGCTCGATACCGACTGCGTTGCAGCGTTTGCGGTAGAGTTGCGCGTGATGCCTAGCGATGTGCATCCGTAGTGAACTTGCGCTTCCGGTCAGAAAACACGACGTGCGCTTGATTGAGGAATTTTTCCTTCACGCATATCCGATTAGCGAAAAAAAGTCAGAAAAAGTAAGAGTACTTAGTACTTACCGACAGAGCCTGCACCAATGGCCATCCAGAATCTTCTTCGTGTCCGGATGGACGTAATCCTTCTGACGATAGAAAATGAGGAGGATGTCGGCGGTGCCACGCTTTCGTTGGGACGTGGAGGTCATAGCCTGAGAAGTAAGGTGAGAATGACATTCGAGTGAGGGCGAAGAACGCACCTCGTTGTCAGCGTCAGCCATGGCCTTGATGGCCTCGTAGTCGTCGGATGCAGGATCTGTGAGGGCCCCGTTGTCAGCGTCAGCCATGGCCTTGATGGCCTCGTAGTCGTCGGATGCAGGATCTGTGTTAGGCTCCGTGGTAGCGCCCTCGTCGCTGTCGCTCGCGTCGAGATTGATGATGACCTTGCGTGTGACACGACGACGAGGGACGGTGGCAGTCGGGACCTTGTGTTTGGCGTCTGGACGAGCGCTGGCAGGGGCCACAGGGCTGTTTGAAGCGACCGCTTCGGCTGCTTCGACAGCGCGTTGCGATGGGCGAGGAACACGAGTCGTCCGGCGTACACCAGAGACATTGTCAGAAGGAAAAGGAGCCGACTCGTCCGCATCAAAAGACCAGTTGATCTCCGATGCGTCTTTCAGAGTGCCGTCGGGTCGGACGGCATGCCCAGGGTCAGATGCAACTGAAGACATAGTGTGATGATTTGAGAAGTTGAGTGGGATGTGAGTTTTCGATAGGGCAGCGACATACCACGATTTTATGCGTTTCCTTTCGGCTGGACACCAGGAAAGAAGCCGATTGCGCACTCCTCTTCGAGAGCATGAGCCTAACTGGATTGGAATCAATAGAAACGACGGGTAACTCACCACAGGGAGATGACACTGAGCGTTATGATACTAACGCTCGGAGGGGCAGCGGTCAAACGCTTGGAGGGGGGAAAGTCCCGACATTGAGGGGGTGAGGGACGGTCGCCACAGAACTAGATTGCAGCCAAAAAAATGGCACGAACGAGGAGGGTATCTTATGTTGACGATGAGGCATCGATGAGGGAGCGATAAGAGAGGATGGGGGACAACGAAGTCACGATGCAGTCGCCACACGACGCCACACAAAAAGTCCCACGCCAGCACCGCACAGTTTCAGATTCACATATGACATCTCGCACACAGTTTCGCACTTTTGGAACGGGCCGAAATAATACACTTGCATTTCAGAGGTTCCATTTCGTTTTTTTTTTTTTTTGAGCGGCCGTAAATTTCAGCCTAGCAACACCAATAGTTCGGTTCGAACGGAGTTCGAACGCGGTTCTCAAATTTCGGGGTTTGGCCGAACCCCGAACGGAACCGATGGTCCGGTTCGGGTCAACACCCGAACCCGAACCCTGAACCTGGGTTTGGTTCGGGTAGGTTCGGGTTCGGACCGAAGTTCGGACCTGAACTTTCCCATCCCTATGAAGGATGGTCGGCTGAACACTTGCAATGGCTGGAATAGAGACAACGAATCAGAACAGCGCTTAGACAAGTGACGGATACTTACTAGATCTCCATCAATAAGCCACTCGATTGCGGCACACATGAATGCTTTGTCGCTATACGGAATTGGTCTCTCGCTTTCGTTCTGGGGCTTGAAATGGTCGGTGACACTCGATTGGAGTGTTTTGAGATTCTTATCGAGGACAGCTTGCCTGCGTTCCTTCGTATCATCGGGTAACATGGATTCGAATTTGTTTTCTTGACACTACTTTCGATAGCGTCGCTAAGGTGATACACGCAGTTAGGATACAAAAAAGAAATATCCAAAATAGTCGGACTTACCAAATGCAAGGATGCGGCGTGCCAGCGAAGAGTTGAGTGCTCGTTGGTCAGGATTTTGTCTTGCTTTACGCATCCGAGGCCTTCTCTACAATGCGCGGCAGATAAGTGATGATGATCGGGCGAGGAAAAGTGAGGATACTCACGCGCATAGATTACAGCTCGTGCGCGGTTTAGGTTGACCTGGCACACGAGGGAGAGGGGTGAAAAAAGCCTTGATATCGGCGGTAGGGTCTGTCTTGTTGAGAGACTCTTCGCGTGGATCATCGACGTCATCGAT